>LDKF01002335.1:10526-20626 GCA_001026735.1 Rotylenchulus reniformis | reverse complement strand
TGTTGTAGTGATATAATTTTATTGCATTTAAAACTAGATGAACTTCTCGTCGCTAGATAAAAGGAAAAAGGATGGTGTTTTGAAAATCCATTAAAAGAGTCCCTCCCCTTTTAGTCAAATAGTCGGTGCTAGTTGCAAAGTTGTTGCTTTTGAAAACCCAAAAATATAATAAGGGACCCTTGGATTGGACCCTTTTCATTTGAAAAGCAAAATCCAATTTTTTCATTTTTGTTACTTTTTGACTATTTTTCGAGCAAAAAAGTTGGAAAAAACAAAAAAAAATTCTTTGTTTTTTGCCCAAAGGGGGACCCTTTTAGTGGGTTTTCAAAAGCAACAACTTTGCAACTAGCGCCCACGAAAAATAACTAACACGAAAAATAATTCAATAATAAATTTTTTTGTTTTTTCCAATTCTTTTACTCAAAAATAGTTAAAAAAGGTTAAAAAATGGAAAAAATTTTGGTGGTTACCCCTGTTGAATTTATTATTTTTTAGAGATTTCTTATTTTTAAATATGAATATTTTGTAATTTTTTAAAATGATTTTTACAAGAATCCAAAAAAACTAACACGAAAAAATAATGTAATTTTTCTGTTTACACTTTTTGTTTAGATTAATATTATATATTAAATTTTTTTTTGATAATTTCGTTTTTAACTTTGGTGGATATTTTTTGTCTTTTTTTGTCTCTTATGTATTACATTATTTTTCGTGTTGCTTAGCATTATCGAATCAAAATTATGTAAAAGAGGGTGTGCTTATACTGGGGTGACAGATCGACCCTTTAGTAAGGAAAAATCCAAAGTTCCAATAACACGGTGCGGAGAAAACGAGAATTATGCGTCTCTGACGCGTTGCTATAGAACAGCGGGCTCACGAAAGATCGAATTCCGCAATATCCGGTGTTTCGTTGTTGGTGTTTTGTAATTTTTTGTTTTGTATTTTTCGTTTCACTAATTTTCACCTTGAATTTTTCAAACTGATTCTAGGGTCGTTTCATCACCCCAGTAGTACTTATAAAATTTGGGTTGAGTCAGAGAAAGAGAATGTTTTTCATAACAGTTATTCGCAGTAATTCTCTGTCTGGGTCTCGTTAAAGCAGAGAAAGAGAATATGAGAAAACTGCATTAAACACAGAAAAACTAAAACAATCGTTGTGATAAAAGTTTCATGCTAAAAACAAAATCTCCCCTTTAAATCCAGCTCTTTTTTCTATCCTGACCAAATAGTAAAAACCAGAAATTAATAAAGTATATACTTAGTAATTCGAAATTTTCTGATCTCTGATTTTTGCTTTGATGGATCTTAAATTAGGTAAATGGTTCTCCGAGGTTCGGAAGTTTTTTATTTGTTTTTATAATTCTTTTTGTTTTTAAAAATTTTTTGTGCCCTATCTAAAATAAAAATGCATGAAGAGAAGAGATAAAAGAAAGTGAGGACGACAAGAATAATCTCTAATCGATAATTAAAACATAATGCCAAAAAATATTGTGTAATTTTTAACTCACTTATCATAGGTTTTTAACTCACTTATCATAGGATTATGTGTAAAGGCCGCTCATTGGCGTTTGGAAATCCCTTTTCGTCGGAATGTTTCGAAGCGATTTTGTTTGCATTGGAATAAATCTCTCCGCGACCACACATTGTGAGGAGTGAGCAATTTGGAGGGGATATTTATTTGGATAGGGTGGAGGGCCACACCCACGCCAAAGAATGACACGCCCACTTCAAGACAGAGTGGTCTTTGGATTCCAATGAAGGAACAGAGGCAAGGAGTAGAGAGAATAGAAGCGCCAAACGCATCCGACCAATCGCTTCGAAACATTCCGGCTCCAAAAAAGGAAGCCAGATTTCCACATTTTTCTGACGCGGATAGTATAGTCAAAACAATTTTTAAAAAACGCTCTTACATCCTCACCCCCTTCCCTATTAGTGGCAAAAAACAGTGGCATGTCCTTGTAGACTTTTGCTTTTCTAACACAATTTCCACTGACCTTTTATTTTACACTAATGTTTTTCCGAACACGGTTGTTTGGCAGAGCCAAAAACGCAAGAAAATTGGAATAGTTTGGTAACAAAGGAGCACTGGTCCCTGTGACCAGTGCTCGGAAAATCGTACTTTGCTCGTACTCCAGGCCTTTTGGGCTTCTCGTATTCGTACCTCGTACCGGCCTTTTTTGACCCCTCGTATTTCGTACTCGTACCACCTAAAAAGGCTCGTACCGCCTAAAAAGGCTCATACCTCGTACGTACTCGTACTTTTTCGTACTTTTCTCGTACCTAGCGAAAAAATCACAAAAATTCAAAAAATTTTATTCCCAAATTAAAAACCAAAAAAATGAATTAAAAATTGTTGAAAAAATCTAGATCTCAAATTTTAATAAACTTTTTGTTAAATGACATGAGAATTCGAGTTTTTAATCGTTTCTCTCTGATCAGAAGAATGCAATGTGAGTTGGCCATAAGTCGGAAAAGTGCCCCAATGTACCCCTATAAAAAGATATAAGAATCGCTGGCGAGTAACAAAATATTTCAGCACTTTAGAGTAGCCGGTGAAAATTTTGTGAAAAATTCATTTTGTATTCAATGAATATATTAAGAGATGTTGGGGGCGCCGGAGAAAAATTTTGAAAATTTTTTGACCATTTTCATAAGAAAAATTGAGTGCCATTCTTAGGGGTGCTTGTCGGTACGAGTTTTTGGGCAAAAAATGGGGTCATACTTCGTACTCGTACGCGTACCGGTCCTTTTTGGCTCCTCGTACTTCTTACTCGTACCTCGTACCGCCCTCTTTGGATCCCTCGTACTTCGTACTCGTAGTACGAGTAAGAGTACGAAGTACGAGTTCCGAGCACTGCCTGTGACCATTGTCCATATCGTCTACGGTAGATTCTAATAATGATGGGAAGTACAACGAGGACTCTTTAAGCCATAGGCAGGAAAAATGTAGGCACTCGGTGGGACTCGAACCCACGCCCTTACCCATACCGTGGAATGCTCTTCCAACTGAGCTACGAGTGCACACTTAACCCGAGTCCTCTTGTGGGTTCATATCCTCATCCACTGAGCGGGGAATGCTGTGGTACCATGGAATGCAGCACACTATACAGCACTCAGTGAACGGCTCAGGGGCATGGGAAATGTCATTCACACCCCTTTCGCTCTACTGGGATCCCATTATGTAGATTGGATTTTTGTCCTAAGGATCCTGCCGGACAATCAGACTCAATTTTGACCACGGCCAAGGCTTTATGATGTTTTGGATCAATCATTATTGATTTAATTACAATATTTTATTGAGCACCATTGCATTTATTATGAACAGGGGTATTGGCCAAATAATTCATGCATTTGATCTTTGATCCATTAGGCCATTGCAAGCATGTGAAGCGAACAATGGCCAAATTTGCCATGCTCATTTCTGACCACCACAAAGCCATCGTCACTCAATGATTCGGGCTGGACGAACACTATCTAAAGGAATGCTGAGGATGGGTAAAATTTATCGCAAAGGATCCAAAAGGTTTCAAAATGCAATTATTTTAAACAACATAACAAAATTTTATAGGAAGTAGAATAGGACAAAAATTGTTCGACTGTCCGGTTAGGTATTCGGACTGATACGGTTTTAGATTGTCGTTTTTTTGCCAACCGGTAGTTATCTAATAAACATTTTATCGTTTTTCTTCAAAAAAGAGAGATATTTTTATATAAATTTAAATTCATAAATTATTTGAAAATTTTTTTATTAAAAACAGTATAACATTTTTGAAAGGCTAAATTGACTTCGAACTTTACATCGATTTTATAAAATTTTGAGCCTCAAAATTAGTCAAATTAGCGGCCGATTTTTTGAATTTCGGTTTTCAATTCCACGTTATTCATCAAAAAAAAATTATAAATCCGTTTTTGATGTTAAAAATCTTGCCTGATCCCGATAGAGCCGTACATTCTGTCCTGCCAAGTGGCAATTGTGCACAACCCGCATTGGTTGTTCATTGGGCTCGTAGGGGGCCACACAGGTACTTGGGAAGGTCAGCAAAAGGCCCAATTGGCCACCATCGGACTAATAAATGAAGAAATTCGCTTCGAAAAAACAACATTTTTTATTCATACGTACCTTGAACCCGTGCTTCCAATCCGGGTCCCCGTTGTCCACGAGAAGCACCCGATCGCCAGGTTCCAGCGAAAAGTTGTCCCCCTTGTAGTAATGCGTGACAATGTGCAACATGTTGGCCACAACTAAAGACAACTTATTAGATGTGGCATAAAGCGTTGAAAAATTGGCATTTATCGGATAAAATTCCAGAGCGAAACTTTCCATTAATTGCTCTTGAATATAGGTAACTGAATTCTGAGCAAAAATTTAGTCCGAAATAATGATTGTATCGAACCAATTTTCAGCATTTATTTAGAATTTCAACTGATAGAATTCTATGATAAATTCATGGTTCTTCTTCTCTTTTTATCGGAATTTTATTAAAATAAAATGGAATTCATGCGACTTGAACATGAAATGATAGAAGTAACCTGTTTCCTAAGAACTTCATGGAGGTTTAGCTTACAGGCTTAGGTAAAGTCAGATGAGCTAAAATTAAAAAGTCTCTCGATAGAAATGGACGACTTTTCTATGATCTTTTGAAGCGAATTCCTTCTTGCAAAATAGCACATAGAAAGTGGATAAATCGATTAGCGCCGAAAATAAAATTTGATTTCTACAGGATTTTTACGCCGATTTTATAAGGTCATAATGAATCCGGCAATCATAAATCGCGAAAAGTTGTTTCTATGTAGGTTTTGAAGCATTTTAATAGGTGCCCTTGTGGCTTGTAAAAGACATATTAAATAACCCTCTACGGTCGGCGAATGGGCGATTCATGAGTTCGATTCGAGCGGTCGGAAGTTCAACAATTTTTGTTTTCAATTATGGTTTTGTATTTTGAATAATCTTGATATGCCTAATCTATTGATTTTGGATCTGGGACCAATAATTTATATTTCTTCCTTTATTCTTACGCGTGGGTTGCATTTTTGCCCGATTCGGCGTCATTGTCTGCTGCATCATCGCCGATGGCATTTTGCATGGCACGGACATGTGGCGCCTGATCGGCAATCCCCAGAAGGAGGAGGAGATCGGGGAGGAGGGACGAGGTGATCGGCCACTGCTCTGCTGCCGATTGGAACCATCGAATTCATCGTGGTCATGAGCATCTTCGGCTTCATCCAAACTCTCCTTCAGTGCCGACAATTTATGAAAGGATGTTGGTTGTGCCGGTTTTCTACCTGCGAAATTAAGAAAACATACCTATGTATGTCCTAAAAAATGAATCAAAATTCTGAAAGTGGATAAGCTTAGCAAGGATGATGTAGGCCTTTCAAGAAACGAAAGTTGGACAATTAAATTTCCGGAATATGGAATATTCTAATAATATTTTCGTCAAAAAATCGGAACTTGCAGATGGAATTAGGACTTCACCCCGAACAAATATGTAAATTACCTGGAGATGGTACTTGCCATATTTTAGTATGCCTTATACAATTTCAAAAAATTACCCCAGGAAAATCGTTTTCAGATGATTTATCGTAAAAATTATTTGAAAAAAGGGGTGGATAAACTAAACACAAACTGAAAAAGTACCGGTATTTATCTCACTTATTCCTTAGTAATAATCTATTTGTTACAATTTTAGTCATTTTAAACTTTTTACATTAACTTACAAAACTTTAATTGCTCACCAAATGGATTGTGGAAGACTATTTTTGCTCTCTGTGCGGTCATATCCAACGACATGGCCTTTCTTTTGAGCTTCATTTTTTGCCAAAAATCTAAAAAAAATAAATTTTCGCTCAATAAATTTATTTTATTCCATTTCAAAAATTGAAAAAATCGGCTTTGAGTGGTTTGTAGAGGAATGCTCTTTGGGTTTGGAAGGTTCAAGGGTTTCTCCGAAGGATGCTTTTGTGCTTTTCGACACAAAATATTGTAGTTTGGCCACCACTTCCGGCCACACTTTACTGCTGTTCCCTCATCTATTTACACAACAATTGAGTTTTTATGGTTCAAAGCTCAAAAATCTGAAAACTTTCTGGAATGTTTAGTTTCGAAATTGGAAAGAAGTGAAGTGAACTGCACCGAAACACATGGACTTTTGCATTTTCAAGATGATTTTTATCAGTTTGGATGTGGATTGTAGAAAAATATTCCTTAATGCTAATGAGATAACTTTCAGAAATTTAACAAACTAAATGCCAGCTGAAAATTTCTAATGATTACAATAGCCTAAGTTGACCAAATAATTTTTTGCTAAAATTTTCAAAGATACATACATATGAGATATGACAATTTTTAGATCCGTACATCAACTTGGTCGGAATTGGTAGTGCTGTCATTTCAGCCAAAAGTGCCGAAATAGATATTTTTTTATGAAAAATTCATGAGAATTATAAACCAAAAATGCAAAAGGATATTTAGGGTATTAGGCCATTTTTTGAAAAAAATGAAAGAACATATTTAATTTAAGGAGAGTTAGTTAAAAAATTTAAAATAAAAATAGATTAAAAAACAAATGATCACTTATGTACAGTAAGACATCAAAATGCCTATTTCTCCCAAAAATATGGGATGAAAATCGCTGAAGATGGCCAATGGAATAAAAATTGCAATTGCAAAAAAGCAAAAAATTGGTTTTTATGAAAATTTCAAAATTTTTCTAGGAAATTTGAAATCCAAAAGGCCAAAATTGGGGATTTAAAATTCTAAATATTTTTCTTTTATTATGTTATGGTTTTACCAAATATAAGAAAGTTGGTTGAAGGGAAATTTCTGGGTTCTAGTAAGCTGGGTCTATGGAGTTGTAACCGTATTCAATTAATTATTTCTTTGAATTTCATACAAAAATCCTACAAGGGAAGTCACTTGAGGTGACATCGAAAAACTCCGACAGAAAAATTGTAGGCAACCTGTATATCTTTCGTTAAAATTTCAATTTTAGCTGCCTAATGCCCTTGGCTTGGCCAGGAGAACCCGATTTGGCCAAGAAAAAAGGTTAATCAATGTCAGCCAAAATTCATCTGTTCTGCCAAAACGGCTCTTCGGCTCAGCGGCAGAACAATTTTTTTTGTTCATTTACGTAGCAAATTTTTTTAATGAACATCCAAAGCGTGATCATTATTAGGAGCATATGTACGCAAAATCGGGTCCAAAAAACCCCGTAAATCCTGTAGTTTCTTAAGACAACGAACAATTGCAATCTTTGACCCCCTTCCCTCACAAAAACAATTGCTGATTCACTTAGCTTTCCACGATGATTATGGCCATGAAAGGTCATTGAATGGGGAGGGAGTCAGCCTTAAAATTGGGAGACCGAGCACTTTGGCCAACCACCATTCTGTTCACTTCTCATTTTTTCCAAAAATGCACATTCCACCCCTCTTTCTTCTGCTTCCATTCCTTGTTATCCCCATCGGAGCCGAAGGTTAAATTTAATTATTGGCTTAAATGGTGCTAGGGCGTTAAAAAAGTGCCAAATGCAATTTTTTTAAAGACTTGATAGGTCGAAATTATAAAAATTTATGCAGAATTTTTATTTCTATGTAGTGGTTTTTTAATTTTTCGAAATCGGTTTTAAAGTTCGAAATATATGCCCTAAAACTTATTTTAGATTTCGAGAAATTTCTGAACTTTTTGGCTGATCAAAAAATTAAAAAATACCAGAACATAGAGCATAAAATTCTATACAAGCCTTTTTACACTCATGACCTAGCAAGTTTTAACAAAAAGTTTTTGACCAAGCCTTTGGAATTGGCACTTATCCACGGACTATGTGAATCTAATAAGAATCCATTGTTTTCCCACACATCAGATTCCCCTGAAGAAGTGATCGAAGAATTTGAGCTAGATCCTTCCGGGGTCAACCCAATCGAAACTGATCCGGAACAAAAGGAGCAGGAGAATGGAAGTGGGGATTCAGCGCGTATGAGACACGTCGATTTGGAGAACTTGTAACATATATTTTGATCAATTTGGCAGTAGATTTTATACATTAAATTTTTCCTACAGTTGCTTTGGCCAAGGCGATTCATTCCCTCTGGGCCCCTGTAGTTCGACTTTTTTGGTAGACCAATCTCTATCAAATTCGTAAAATTCGGGTTCTTTAAATCATAGAAATGCGGAATTCACAACGCAAATCGGCCATTTTCGTTTGAGGAATGCCCTATGGGCACTGTTTTCGTTAGCAATGAATGTAAGAACTCAAATTTGGAAATTCAAAAATTAGTGAAATTTAAGGCAAACAAGCTCGCAAAGTGCGCCGCGACTGTTTTCAGCCGGAAGTCAATCTGCTGAACGATGCGACGGAAAAACTCGCAAAGGTTGAAGGATTAAAATTTGAAAAAAATGGCACGAAAAGTGCCAATTTTCATTCATTTTGATGCTTTTAGGCGGTGGACTTCTGCGACCGGCACAATCCTTTCGATGCCGTCCTTCACTTCTTCGATGGCCCCCTGCCGGAACACAAATGCTCAAGACAGGCACTGATATGTCGTGGGACGGCAACACAGCCCATCTCCATCTCGTGCCCTGAAGGTAATCGTGTGTCACTGATAGCTAGGTCATCCAAAAAGGCATAAAAAAGGAACGAAAAATGGCAAAAAGTAAGTTAGAAAATCCAAAAATGCAATAGCATTCCCACCAACTACGCCAAGAACTATATTCCATCTAGGCAAGAAGCAATCTTCGATTTTTTAATTTTTTGGTGAAATTTTAAAGGCTTCGACAGAATTAAGGATATGATCTTTTTTTTATTTTTAGACCTTTTTTTCATTTTTTCTTTTCTCATTCTCTTCGAAAATCAAAATTTTTTCTATTTTTTGGCTCACTATTAAAGATGAACAAAAATTTGTAGAAATAAAAATATGTTAGCGGGTTCAATAAAGTTTTTTTAAAATTGGATGCCCTACTGATACATAAAAAGACAAATTCACCCCGCAGGCAAAGTGTTGAACCCGAAGCGGTTGGTCTGCGAGGAAGCGGCCGAACAATGCGCCTTCGTGCCCGGCACCGCGCTGACTCCGATCCGCCAACATCTGCTCCTCCAGTACTGTGCCCAATCGACGGCGGATGAATCGGCGCCATCGGCTGGCCAGGAATTGGCCCCACTGTTGCCCCGAGCAATGATGCGATCGGAAGGCGAAGCGCATTTGGTGCCAAATTCCGCCGGAGGGCAGGAAGAGCGGTGCCGGAACTGGTATTTCCCTTACTAAGTATTTCCTGTATTAAGTCGCCTCCCTGCAATTAGACCTTCCCTGTAATGGTGCTGGGTCGTTTTGCAAAAAATATCAAAATGGGCGTTTTGCAAAAAAATATCAAAATGGGCGTTTTGCAAAAAAATATCAAAACCCAATATGTTCCCTAAAAACTTTTTTGTTAGACTTGTTAGACCAAAACTTCCAGTGACAAAGTTGTGCAGAATTTTATACTCGATCTTCTGGTATTTTTAGTTTTTCGAAATTCGAACTAAAACTTCGTATTTTTCGTGAAATACCCTATTTTTCGATCTTTTTGAGAATTTTCGAAGTTTTTGTTCGAATTTCGAAAAATTAAAAATATCTGCTGGAGAAAGAGCATAAAATTCTACACAATTTTGTCGCTGGAAGTTTTAGTCTAACAAGTCTAACAAAAAAGTTTTTAGGGGATATATTGGGTTTTGATATTTTTTTGCAAAACGCCCATTTTGATATTTTTTGCAAAACGACATAGCACCGTTGAAATGACCCCACTTCCTCTGAAGAGGGGTTGAAAAATAAGGGGTCCCTGTATTAGGACCCCCGTGGATCCTATCAGTTTACCTCTTCAGATTTTCCTTTTCAGATGAAGAAAAAAAAGGATTTAGAGGAGTAAATTTCGCTATTTTGATCAATCATGAAGAAATTAACCCCATGAGATTTTTAAAATTCATTTATGATTATAAATCACCATGAAAACATTTACGTCCACTTCATCATTCAAAAAGGGGGTAGAAAAATAGTGCCTCCCTCTTCACGGCTAAGATTGAAAATAAATTCTCCCCTTGCAATTAGTCCCCTTCTTGTAATAGCCCCCC
>LDKF01002335.1:0-10426 GCA_001026735.1 Rotylenchulus reniformis | reverse complement strand
AGCCCCCCCCCCCCTCTCTGAACAGGGGTCGAAAAATATGACCCAGGAGGCCCTAATACAGGAAATAAGGTACCTTCACCATCAAAGATCCAGCAAAGACGCAATTCTGGTTGCATTTTAATTTGTCAGAGCCAAAAGAATTTGGTGAAATTGATTTGCGGGAAAGGACGATCCTATAGTGGCCAATCTTCATCAATTCCTTACCCATCATAGGTATGCCGTGTGCAAGTCGGGCCCAGAGCCCGAGATGGTTTTCTGCGACAACGGTCGAATGTTCGATCCGATTAAACGCCTTTGTAGACGAATATTGCCGGAGGATGGTTGTCCGTTCATTGGTGTTTGTCGGTTGGTGATTTTATGAGATCCGTAGAATTTTTTGAGGAGGTCAACAATTTACAGGGGCTGGGAGTGGCGGATGAGTCCGATTGGAGAGTGCAGACGCGATTTTTTGTATGCTTAACTAAATAAAATGATGCTTAAAATTCTTTTTCTCGAAACTTTGGCCATTTTTCTGCAGATTTTGCAACGGAATTCGGCCACAATTGTTCCAATGTGAAAAGGATGGAGAGGTGTTCAGGGACGGGGAGTGCAAGGCGGCCAGCGGAGCATGTGATGTTTGTCAGTCTGGGCAGATGAAGAGATCGACGGATAAATGCGAAGAGGTAGGACAGATGCGAACCGCCCCAGAGGGATTTGGAGCCGAAATTGAGATCACAGTGTCCTAGCTCTCACGCATGGGAAATCAATGCCTGAACAATAGTGTTAGGAACAAGACCTAATCAAGACCAAGACCAGAGATGAAGACTCGAGACCAAGACCAATGCAAGACTAAGACCAGGGATGAGTATTCAAGACCACGAACAAATCAAGACCAAGATCAGGTCTTGGACCAAGTCGTTTGGTCACGGGCCATGGTCTTGGTCAAAATTTTTCAAAGATTCCTAACTACTGAACAACTTTTGGATGGTCTCGACATCACACTTTTTTAGAAAAAACTTCATCATATTTCAAACATATTCTATTTGGCCCTTTTATCAGGTTTTAGGATTTGGATCCTCCAATGTTGGGTCCTCATGTGTCGGCTTTCTTTTAGAATTTCGGCAAAGTTTAGTTTTTCTTCTGCGAATTGGACACAGCCTCAGGCCGATTCCATTGGCGCCAGTACATCTGTACCAATAACAGGGTCTTTGATCCTCAGCGCAAGGAATGCGTGTCGCCCGACTCCTACAAATGTCCAACTCGAACCCAAGTGAAATGCCCTTATAAGACCCTTATACTTCGCTTTTTTGATATTGATATATTTAAATTATATCATCTCTCAGTGCACTGATGGCGACTCGTACAGCGTCGAATGTGGCGACTTTTTCGCATGCGTTGCGGGCAAATTTGTTCCTGGAAAGTGTCCGGACATGACAAAATGGGACATGGGCCAAAGGCGCTGTATTTACTCGGCAGAGTGCCGAAGATTTAGGGATGAAGAAGCGTCGAAAGGCAATCAGCAGGTTGGGCGAGACGTATTTTGATGATTAATTGAATTATGGATGCTATGTATCCTGGTCCAGATTCTGACCCCAAATGGCGGAAAGATCGCCGAATGCGTGGACGGGCAGACAAAACCATCCGCTGACTGCAAGCAGTACGAGGAGTGCGCAGGAGGCCGATGGAAAAAGCGCAACTGCCGAGACTATGCCAGCAATCGGCTGAAAAGTGCGGAAATAGGGGAGGAATATTGGCTTGAAAGCTGGTGACTGAAGAAGCCAACCATTGCCCCGATCATACCATGTAGAAGAAAGTCAAACATGGAGCACCCAAGCACCCTTATCTGATTTCCGAATTTCGAGTTGACTTATTAGATCATTTTTACCTCTCGCCCATTCATAGCTGCACTTGATCTTCCTTCCCTCCCACAATATTTACAGATCCGTGCCGTTTCTGCTCACAACCATTGCCACTTTCCATCATTGGTGCCACGGGACAGCAATCTCAGCAAATACAGCAGCAGAGCATCTACCCACTCGAGCGACTGTTGCCGACCGATTTCAACCCCTTCGAGGGTAACACTATGAGATAATTTGTGCCCGATCAAGACCCCAATTGAGATCTTATTCGATTGTTAATCATCGGGGATTCGTTTCTTTTCTTTTTCTAAGGCCAAGGTGTCCGGCATCGACGCTGTATCGAGGGAGAGGTGGGCTATGGGTTCAAAATTAGTCATTTTCATCAATGCCCATAAATTCTTCAGAAAATTGTGCAGAAAAAAGATTGTTCCCGTTTCATGGAGTGCATAGACGGAGACTGGTTCAGCCTGGTCTGCCCGCAGGGACATTACTTTGGTTATGACCATTTACTTGTCCATGATCATTCCGATCCCTTCCAGACCCCCGTAGCCAAGCTTGTGTGATGGCCTCTTCCAGCAAGGCTTCAGCGATGCCAATGTGCCAGGATCTGCTATTACCCGCTGAACTGCTGCCAACTTCATCAGCATCAACCAATCTGAGCATCCAAACTCGTAAAGAATCGGTAAATCCAACTGATTTGTGCACTTTCAATTTAGCATTCGTATTGAGCGATTTCCTTTAATATACGATCCGATATTCAGTTGTATCTTTTGCCCATTGTGCCAATGAACGACATCGATGGCGGGGGAACAGTGATCGGGCCAGGTGCCGGACCGATGCCTGAACTGGTTGACAAGGAGCTCAGGAGGAATTATGTGAGATCATTTTTGGGAGAAAATATTACTCAAAAATTCGAAAAATGAGTGTTGAAGGCCAAAGCATTCGACTTTTGTGACCAGCTCTCGCCCCATCGACTGGTAAACCCTTATGACTGCTCTCGATTTCGGGAATGTGCTTTGGATAAGGGTAAAAATATGAATAAATTCAATTATTTAATAGTGGTAATGGTGGACTAATGGCTTGATAATAATTAGTAGAATCTTTTGACAATTTTTAAAGGCGGCTACTACACCGAGAAGCAATGCGCACCAGGGGCCCAGTTCGACCCGGCACAAATGCAATGCATATACAAGTAAAAAGTCCTCGTGAAGATTTTATTTTTGGATTATATCTTCATCGATAAAGCAACCCGGCAATTATCCCAAATGTCCCCTTCGCATCAGCTACACATGTGTCCCGCCAAAGTGCGTCGAAGGGATTCAAGAGCCGCTCCAACAATGCGGCCGTGCTCGAGTCTGTCGGGACGGCAAATGGCGCGAGTTCACGTGTCCCAGGGGCATGGCATTTGTCGGCGGATCGTGCAGTCACCGGCTGCACTGTCAGAGCACGAGTAAGCAAGCCACTTGGATTTTCTCGAAATGCCGGTTGTACGGCATTTGCGGCTCTCGCTCTAACTCGGTTCAGACCAAACCTAGAGAAATAAGTTTGACTAAAAAAACAGAGCAAAAATAGCCAAAATATCAGTCCAAGCACGCTCAAATTGGACCAGACCAAAATAATGATTTTGGCCATAACTTTTTGCATAGTGGGGCAATTTGGACGAGCTTTGGCTATTTGACACTCCAGATCCTTCCGTGAGCGGCCAATGCATCAACGGACACACCCGCGCCCATCCCAAAGACTGCTCCAAGTATTTCTTGTGCCGTTTCGGTCAATTCATGGAGGAGAACTGCTACAATGGACATCGCTACAATCCAACGGTAAAAGGATTAACAAAAAAGAAAATCCAAGAAATTAATTGTACAACCAAAGATTGGCCGATGTGATCCCGTCTATGATTGTCCCTCTGATCGGAAGCCGCCGTGCTATGAGGGCGAAATGCGGGCATTGACACAGCAAAAATCGACAAAAACCTACGGGACCAATGAATGCCGAGTGGAGTAAGCGCTTTTATTATGTGAATTATGCAATTAATATACTAACATCAATAATTGACGATATGAACTGTGCCGGGATCGCCGTTTTGAAAGAATGAGTTGCCCCTACGGAGAACATTTTGACACGATCGCCAAGCGATGTGTGGTTGGAAACTGTGAGGAGGCCACGGCACTGAAACCGGTGATTGGCACCGGTGAAGGAGGAGGATTGACGAAGACAAATGGGCAGCAAAAGTGCAAGGTGGAAGGGGAAGAGGGTGGAATACCGTATTTCTCTATTACCTAAGTCCCCCTGAAATTAGTCCCCTTCTGTAATCGGATCAGGACGGTTGGTGGCCGGTCAGTTGGTGGCGGCCGGTTGGTGGCAGCCAGTTGGTGGCGGGCCGGTTGGTGGCGGGACAGTTGGTGGCGTAGGTCGAAAAGGGGGGAATATCATGGATGTTCCCTATGCTTTGTGGCGTCTTAATTTTTAAGCCGGCGTCTTAAACCTTTATGCCTAATTAGAAACCGGCGCCATCTATTAGGTTTAGGCGTCGTCCTAAAAAATGGAAGGCGCCGGCTTAAAATTGATTGAGCCAGCTTAAAATTGCAGGCGCCGGCTCTAAGTTGATGGTGCCGGTTTCTAAATAGATGGCCCGGGTTCTAAATTGATGGCACCGGCTTCTAATCTGATGGTGCCGGCTTCTAAATTGATGACGCCGACTTATAATATGATGGCGCCGACTTCTAATCTGATGGCGCCGGCTTCTAAATTGATAGCGCCGGTTTCTAATTAGGCATAAAGGTTTAAGACGCCGGCTTAAAAATTAAGACTCCACAAAGCATAGGGGACATCCATGATATTCCCCCCTTTTCGACCTTCGCCACCAACTTGCCCGCCACGAACCGGCCTCGCCACCAACCGGGGTGTACCGCCTGTAATAGACCCTCCCCTTTGATGAATGGTTGAAAAATAAATCTTCTCCCTTCATTACGACCCCCCCCCCNCAGATGAAGAAAAAAGGAAATTAGAGGAGTAAATTTCGCTATTTTGATCATTTTTAAAGAAACTGATTTTTTATGCATTTTATGAAAAAATTAAGCCTGTGAAAACTTTTTAATTCATTTATGATTATATATCACCATGACAAAAATTAGGTCGAAAAATAGTGCCCCCTCTTTTTGGTTTTAAAATAAATCCTCCCTGCAATTAATCGCCCTCCTTTCTGAAGAAGGGTTGAAAAATAAGACCCCGGTGTGGGTCCTAATACAGGAAATACGGTAACAAGTCGTAAAAAGTCCAGAGGATATACAGTAATGCTGATCTTTTCAGGAGTCGCCTGGCCCCCAAGGCTTCCGATCGGACCGTCAAAATTGTGCCAAATTCTACCAATGTGCGCAGGGCAAATGGGTGCCCAAAGACTGTGCAAAGGGCACGGTGTTCAACCCGGCGATTGGTGTCTGCGATTGGCCGGCAAATGTGCCGGGATGTTGAGAAATGGCGAAAAATGGGAAAAAATAATAATTTAAATTTTATGGAGGAGAGAAAGTTGGAAAATGCATTTTCTTATTTTTATTTAATTCCTTTGATATAAACGAAGAAAAATATGGAAGTGATCATGAGCACTGATGGTAACAAATCTTCCGCAATCTGTCAAATGATCAAAAGAAGAAAGGCGGTGCATAGGTAGTACATGATGAGATTGGCAAAGTTGTACATCAATGGCCCGCCAACCATGTGGCACCACGGTCGATAAAAAGGGCAAAACATCCCCAAGCCTGAAAATGCCGCTATATTCCAACCTCTTCTGATCAGCTGATCACCACCCATCCCCTTCTCCGAGCACTTCCCCCACATTTTTTTGTCGATTTCAAGAAACTCTGTCTGTTGAGGAATCAATATTGCTGATTTTCAATGAATCAATATTGCCGATTTCTTGAATTCAGAAAAGATCTTTTTGCATATCTATTGCCTATTCTATTTTTTTTAAATAGATGTTCAAACAAAAATTTAACATGACATGATGTCATGTGAAAATTTCAAATGTGGCAGCACCTTTTTGTCATAATTTTTGAAAAATGAAGCAGTTTCTGTATTTGATTTAGAAACGAAAATTAGTACCATAGCCTAGAATATAGTACGGTTTATTTTGTACTTGTTTCCAAAAAGAGAATATTTTGAGGAAATATTTTTTATTTGTTTCTCAGAACAGAATTCCATTATCAACGTCAGACTTCCAAATTACCAGTGTCTTTATATGGCTATGAACCAAATTTGCCATAAAACATATAATTCAATGACCAAATTAATTTGGTTACTCCAATCCAACGGCACAACGCTACCCGACCGTGGTGGTCTGACCCCATAAATGATTGGGGAATTAATTCGTTTTCTTTATTATTCTCATTCTTATTGCCGCGTATTTTTATCATTTCTTAAGCTTTGAAAAATGATTTTAATTTTATCAAGGTCTGTTAAATAAATTATTGTTATTTTAGATATACAAAGATATGAAATCATTGCTGAGATGGGAGATGGCCTGTGAGAGTTGTTTTTATTTCAAACCATCTACCACTTTTTGTATCTATAATTTTCGAATCAATTTCTGTCAAAAATTAAAAAGCAAAAAATTTTCCACTTCTCAAATTAGTATATAATTTTATGAGCATTAAATTAGAGAAAAATTTTGGTGTGCTATGGCGTTTTTAAAAAGTGCCAAAACCCAGTATGTTCCCCAAAAACTTTTTTGTAAAAATTTCTAGGCCAAAACTTCCAGCGATAAAGTTGTGCAGAATTTTATGCTCTATCTTGCCAAAATTTTCGCAATTTTCATGAAAACCCTATTTTTCGTATTTTCGAAAATTTTTTTTCCCTTTTGTTAAACCCTTTGGTTCAAATTTCGAAAAACTAAAAATATCAAAAGATAGAGCATAAAATTCTGCACAATTTTGTCGCTGGAAGTTTTGGAATAGAAAGCTTTACAAAAAGTTTTTGGGGGATATACTGGGTTTTAAAACTTTTTTAAAACGACCATTATGACACTTTTTTAAATCGACCCAGCACCGTACATATACCTACCAGGGATGTCGCAAATCGAATTAACGGTAGACCCCAAAAGACGGTAGGATAAAAACGGTAGACAATATCGGCAAAAAAGACGGTATTCGGCGGTAGACAGTAGGCGGTAGACGGTACTTTCAAAATTTGAAAAAAAATAAAAAGTTTTTTGAAAAGCTAATCAAAATTGTAAATTCGAATATTATGGTGCAAAAACAAAAGATTCTCAACATTTTCCTTCAGTAACGCTTCTTCAAATCATCCACTCGAGGCCCACCAAATTTTTTTTTGAAAAATTCTTATGAAGACTTATGAAAATTTTTGACAAAGAGGCCTGTTGAAATTATTGAAACATCCATTTTTTAAAAATTTAGGCCTTAAATTATTTGAAAAGAAAAAACATTTTAGGGCAAAAAAAGTATGGGGTTTGGGAGGTGAGAGATTGATGGAAGAAAAAAAATGAAAAATGTTGAAAATGAAATAAATATAATCTTTTGACATTTTAGGGCAAAAAAAATTAAATTTTTAGGAAATTTCACAATTAAAATTTAAAATTTTTCACTAAAATTTTTTAAAATTTTGCCAAAAATGCCATTCTTAGCCAAAACGCCATTCTTAGGTTTGTATTTTGGCGGTATTTGGGGAAAAACGGTAGACGGTAACGGTAGACGGTAGCCGCCAAAAAGACGGTATTCGGCGGTAGACGATAGGCGGTAGACATCCCTGATAGACATCCCTGATACCTACCCATAAGGGAGATAGATATGTGCTTTCAATAAAAAGGAAATTTAAGTTCCGCTCTTTCCAGAGTTAAATAACAAAAATATTAGTAGAATTATGATTTTTTGTTTAAGCAGAATCCTCTTTTCTATAAAAATGAATAATTCGACTACAGCGGTGGTGGATGCTGACGATTCTCTGGCGAAATTGCTCCAAGATTTCACCAAACAATGCAATGTGCAAAATTATTCGTGGGACAAAAATCTATTGACTTCGGCGTTTTTGGCCATATTTTTGGCCGGATTTTGCTGTCAAATCGTCACTTTTCCGGCAACTTGGCGCATTGGCTCAAAGCGCGCGGCATTTTTCATCATGCTCAACGCGGTTGATACATATCAAAGAAATATTTAATAAATTAAATACGTAATATTAGTATTATTTTTTCAGCGAAATCCCTTTAAGAAATTTTTTTAAAGTTTTCAAATGCATTTCAAAATTTGAAACTATTCTAGATAAATTTTATTTATTTTTCACCAAATTTTAATTTTTATAATTTTTGAAGTATTTAATTGTATTTAAAATAGGGTTGTGCGGAACCGGAACTTTTTGCAAAAACCGGAACCGGAACTGACCGGAACCAAGAAAACCGGAACTCGGAACCGGAACCAGATTTTTGACCGGAACCGGAACCGGTCGGAAGGGGCTCCTTTGTTTCACATAAATTTATTTCACATAAATGTTATTTCACATAATTTTTATTTCACATAATTTTTATTTCACATAATTTTTATTTCACATAATTTTTATTTCACATAATGTTATTTCATATGAAAGTAGAAAAACGTTCATTTCACATAAAAATCAAAAATAGTGTACACGTATGCTCAAAATTCAAAAATGACTCGCCCAAAAACAACTTTCCTGGGGTAACTTTTGACACTGAGTTCAATTTTGACGTCCATTTTGACGTACTGCGTTTTTTATAAATAAGAAATCAAATTGGATCAATTTCAAGCGAATCGAAGCATAATGGACGATATTCTTTCAAATATTGTGCATGAATTTAAAGTAGGATTGGAACAAAGTTTGGAACAAAAGTTGGTTTTGAACAACTAGGATTGGAAAAATAGGCATGAATTTTGACCAATAAACAAATAATGGGGTCAAAAATAATGAAATGCAGAAATTGAAAAATAATTGAGAAGAGGAGCTAAATAACAATAAATGAAAAAACGGAATAGAACGGAAAAGATAAACAAAATTGATGAAAGAGACCAGTTCAAATTTTGCGCTATATTCTTATGCTTTACTTTTCTCAGATCAAAATTCGTCTGAATAATTAGATGAAATTGATTGTGGTGGTGTTGGTGAATGAAGGATCAGTCATCTCGTTCACTTCGATATCTATAAATTTATTTCTTATTTCTCCTAGCTTTTTGGAAAAGATCAAACATGTGCATCTCCAAAAGTCGAGATTCCATGTTTTCTGGGTTCAATTGTATTCAAAAAATGTTCTTCTTCATTTTCTTAATAATTTGAAGGGATCAACTTGGACTCATTATATGATAACACCTTGTTCTGGTTTTGATTGATTTATACAGCATTGACATTCTCGTACATCTCATTTGGAATTTCTGCATTCGAATTATTGGTTGTATATTTGGATTTTTGTTTTTTGGGTTAATTCCAATGATGCTACAAACCTTTGCCAGATATCGAATCATAAATATTTTGTATTCTTCCTCATCATTTGATTCATCATTTTCAAGAAAATGATTCACTTCTTCTCGCCAATTTTAAGACGATCATTTGACTAAATAAAATATTTTTATTTGATTTTTTGTAAATTGAAAGATAAATTTTAAAAGTAATATTAGGAATTTTGTCTAATAATTATTTCACATGTTCAATTTTGACATAAAAATTGATTTTTATATATTAAAATATCTTAATAGATTAAGTTTAATTGTTTTTGTGTTAAAATTCTTTAAAAAAGATTTTAGAATCAAATCTATAATCTTTTCTGATTCAATGATCAATTTAGAACGAAACGTAAAAACAATTTTCTAAGCATTTTTTGATTTCAAAAAATTACTGATCAGTTAACGTAAAATTTTTGATGTTCAAAAAATAACTGTTCAGTTAACATGTAAAATTTATGATAAAATTTTTCGCAATAACTTCAAGCCTGTGATTTTTTGAAAACTTCAAGCCTGTGAAATTTATTGAAAATCAAAAAACCAAAACGATTTTATGGAAAATCAAAAAACCAAAACGATTTTATTGAAAATTTATTGAAAATCAAAAAACCAAAACGAAGTTTGGGTCTGAAAAACCTTAATGTGTTTTTTGGGAGATGGGTATTAATTCAAGTGAGTTTGGAATTCAAACAAAAAATCTTAAAGTGATTTAGGTTTAAGAAATTCCACTTGGTTATTGAGTTTTTAAGTCTAAAAAAATAAAAAAAATCATGATATTGGTAAGCAGGCTTGGGGTTCAAAAACAAATATTGATAAATTTTTAGAGTTTTGTATTAGAAAAATAATCAAACCTTGATTTTATTCCACTTTGGTCATTTGTTTCATTTCATTTTTGATTTCATTGCATCCTTGTTCGTCATTTTGATTGTACTGCGCTTTGATCGATTAAATCATAAGTTACTTTAATGTTGAAGCTAAATTGCAAAAAATATAAACAAAACTATAAAGCAGTTTATTTAATGTTTTGGGTTAACGCCCAGTGCTATATTGAGATGTGGGTGAATTTTTGGATAAAAATAAAAATGAAATCAAGTAACTGATAAGTTATTTTTGGCTAGTTTTTGGTGGTTCATA
>LDKF01002334.1:11530-25031 GCA_001026735.1 Rotylenchulus reniformis | reverse complement strand
CTGAAAAGTGATAAGCTTTTACAATTTAATTTCTTTAAGACGGAATATCCAGAAAATACATATTTTTTTCACCTTTTAATTTTTGATGATTTAAAATTCAAAAATTTTCTTTTATTTTTAAAGGACAAGATGATGTCACATATGTCGAAGCCCAGCGAGGGATACGGCGGTAAATTCGGTGTCCAGACAGATCGAGTTGATCAGGTTTTCCCTAAAAATTTGACTTTTTGACATGGTCCTTTGCCCGATTTGAAGTGCGCCGCCGGTTTTGACTATAAGGGAAAGGTGGAACCGCACGCATCCCAAAGGGATTACTCGAAGGGATTTGGGGGCCAATTCGGAGTGCAAAAGGACAGAGTGGACAAGTCGGCACTGGGCTGGGACACCCGGGAGGAGCTGCAGAAGCACGAGAGCCAGAAAGGTGTGGGATCCCGAAGAAAGATGCAAGAAAAGTAGCATTTGTTAGGAGCAGGGTCCAGTTTTTTGAGCTTGGTTGATTATTTGTTGGTATTTTATATGTTTTTGGGCTCATACAGTTTACCCCCCACAAATTCAAAATAGACTATTTTGAATTTGTGGGGGGTAAACTGTATACGAGCCTGTTTTTGAAATGGGGAAAAATTGGGATTCTGCAGTGGATTAGATATTAACCACTAAAAATTATTTTATTTACTCTATTTTTAAAGGGAAATTACATCTTAATAAATTCCAACACTTTGTACAGATTACAAACAGGGATTTGGTGGCCAATTCGGCATTCAATCCGACAGAAAGGATAAATCGGCTGCTGGATGGGATGAGCACGAGAAGGTGGCCAAGCATGAGAGCCAGACAGGTTAATGTTTTGAAAATTAAAATTAAATTTCATATTATTTCAGATTATAAAAAGGGATTTGGAGGCGAATTCGGGATTCAGTCGGACCGCAAGGACAAAACTGCGCTTGGCTGGGAGGACAACGAAAAGGTGAAACCCCACGAGAGCCAAACAGGTAATTTAAATTCTATGTGAATTATATTTTAATGATACATTATTTATTTTTTTTCTTTATCATTTTCAGATTATAAAAAGGGCTTTGGTGGGCAATTTGGTGTTCAATCGGATCGGAAGGACAAATCAGCCGCCGGATGGGAAGAGCACGAGAAGGTGGCCAAGCACGAAAGTCAGACAGGTAAAAACTTTGTTGTGAAATATTTATAGAACTGCTTCCTTAAGATTACAAAAAGGGTTTTGGCGGACAATTTGGCGTTCAATCTGATCGAGTCGATAAATCTGCAACCGGATGGGAAGATCATGAAAAAGTTGCCAAACACGAAAGCCAGACAGGTCATAATTAAAAATTATTCGAGAATATACCTAACTTCTTTTTCAGATTACAAAAAAGGTTTCGGCGGACAATTCGGCGTTCAAAGCGACCGTGTAGATAAATCGGCAGCGGGATGGGAAGAGCACGAGAAAATGGCCAAACATGAAAGCCAAACAGGTTAAAAATTGTTTTTTTAAATAAAATTTGCCCCGTTTAGATTATAAAAAGGGATTCGGAGGGCAATTTGGAGTTCAATCGGATCGGGTGGACAAATCGGCGGTCGGATGGGACAAAGAGAAGCAGGAAGGTCAACCGCAGGGCGAAAAGGAGCGGGCCAACGCCGCACAAGTGACCAAAGGGGCGGCGAACAGTTTGCGCAACAAATTCGAGCAGTTGGCCATGCAGGGCGATCAACAGGTGTGTATTGAACATTCGCAAAAATTATAATTTCGCATTATGATTATAAAAATTCTTTAACTAGCACCCGAGGTACAACCATGAATAAGATGACATGAAACTGCTTACGCAGTTCTAAAGCTTCGCTACCTAGAAGGGTGCGAGGTTTCCGCCCGAAAGGAGCCGAATTTTTGGGGTACTTGATTAATTTTTGACGTCAGCGTCAAAAAGTTGCGTTAGATGACGCAGTAATTCAAAATGGACGTCAGAATCGGATTCAGCACTCTCGAAAACCTATAAGTACCCGAAATCAGCTCAAAAAACCTCTCGGTACACGGGTTTTTCCCCTCGGTACTCTAATAGGCCTGGTTTTCTTAGTGTACCGTTGAGTGCCGAGGCCATAACTTTTTTCCGGGTTCATGAAATTTCACAAACTTTTTTTTGTTTTCTTCCTCTCATTAAGGGCTGTCTTTTTGACAAATAGACCTAACAATTTTATTCAGCTCAAGGGTTGGTTTTCCAACCCCCAAAGTTGAGTGCGGAAAAACGGGTTGAGTCTTGTCAATTTTCCAGAAAAACTTTGAAAAACAACCCAAAATTTTTTTTGCACTAAAAGATAGCCCACATATTGGGCCAATCGCCTTTGAATTATCTAAGCGATTCCTTCAATAGAAAAAAACTTTTCGTTTGGGGTCCCGAAAATTTTCGAAAAATTTTCAATTTCTCATTCGAAAACTTTTTTTCTACCTATGACACCCCCTGTCGGCTATAATTTTCCTGGATTCCCCACCCCTGATTTAGGATACAAATGTGTAAAAATTAAGCCTCGCCCGGATACAAAAACTCCCGATATTTACAAATCAAACGAAACCCCTTAGCATTCTAATATATAGATAATAGGAAATGAGTGTTTTGTTTAAGAAATAGTCTTGATGGGACCGGCGTTCTAAGTAGGAACGCCGGAGAAAATTTACGAATTTTGAACTCTATTCTTAAGAAACAGCTTTTCGAGGTAACGGCGGTCCCGACAGGGGCCGCCGGAGAAATTTTTGGAACATATAGACTCCCTTCTTAAGAAAATTGATCATTTTTGTTTGTATTTTTAAAGTGATTCATTTTCTTGAGAGGTGGCGGCGCCGGCCCCGATAGGGGCCGGCGGGGAAAATTTTGAAAATTTAGTTCTTTTTCTTATGAAAATTGGTAATTTTTAAAGGCATTTTTTGGGAAAAAACTGTTTAGTATGCCGGCGGTCTCGACAAGGACCACCGGAGAAAATTTTGAAAATTTAGATCTCATTTCTTAAGAAAATTGGTCACTTTTTTAATGGAGTTTCAATAAAAATTCGAAAATCAGGACAAAATAAGGACAGAGGTCGAAAATCAGGACAAATCAGATAAATCAGGACATATATCATCCCTGCACTTAAATGACGCTTAAATGAGTGGAACGAAACCGAAGGCGCCGGCGCTACCTTCTATGTTTAATTTTTTAAATTTTGAAAAGCAGAGGCCTGTGAAAATTTAAAAACACTATGGTGACGCATTCGACACTAGCAGGGAGTTGAAGCATTGGGAGCTTAATCGCCATAATTTTGGGCAACCCGAAAATTCCATCATTATAGAATACTAACGAGAATTCTACTACAACTTTTAAACGGTGAATCTGAATTTTAGTAATTCATATAAAGATTTTAAAAAAACAATTCAAAGTCAAAAATAAGAACAAAAATAATTGTACCAATGTTGCTGGCAAATTGCTCCTTCGGTATCAGCGGAAAACGGATTTTGAACAATGCTGGGCCGAGAAGCTTTCGGCGATTGTCCCCAGTAGTTTCCATATTTTGTTTTTGGCACTGTGCATCCGCCCAACGGAGAGCCTGTGAATCCAATAAATCAATGCAATAAAGGATAATACTGCAGTTTGTACTCCCACTCCCCTTTTTTTTAGAAAAAAATCGATGACCCAATGGCCCAAAATCACATCCTAGGGTCAGTTTTTGACGCAGAATCCGATGCCGACGTCCATGTTGTGAAAAAAATTTTACTCAAATTTTTTCAAAATTCAATTTTTCCCCCACTTCACCGTGAACCATTCCCGCAACTTTGCCAACTCCCAAACTGGTTTCCATCAGGGTTGGTCAGGATACCCGGTTACCCGCGGGTACCCGGGTACCCGCGGGTAACGGGCGGGTAACGGGTATGATTTTAAAAAATCTGACGGGTATAGGCCGGGTACGGATATCACCTTATACCCGCGGGTTTACCCGCAATTTACCCGCATTTCAAAATGCACCCCTAAGAATTGAGTCTTGATTTAAATATTTTTTTCTCGATATGATTCTC
Organism: Rotylenchulus reniformis; assembly: GCA_001026735.1. Lineage (NCBI taxonomy): Eukaryota > Metazoa > Nematoda > Chromadorea > Rhabditida > Hoplolaimidae > Rotylenchulus > Rotylenchulus reniformis. Next base: position 20,989 of record LDKF01002334.1, on the reverse strand, counting down.
CTGCACTTTTTTTCTAACCGTCTGCCACCCACATTATTTCGCTTTTTTCCCTCCCATTCTTTGACTTAATTGTTTAGGTAGCACTGGTGAAAAAGAGCGCTGCACCCCTAAACCTCCAACGGACGAAATGTCCATTGCGCTAGAGTTCCATAGATCTCAGCATCCCACACTCGTTGAACACGATGGCGAATTCAGTTTTTCGAACTTCTAACATTTTGACCCAAATTCGAAAAACTGAATCCGCCATTGTGTTTAACACAGGGGTGGTATCTAAAATTTTCAAAATCAGAACATTACAATCAAAAAATCAGATTTCATGGTTAAAAAACAGAACATTTTGTAAAAAGCTTTAAAAACTATCCTAAATCAATTTATTTATATAATATTATTTCAAATATCGCATTTTTCACCCGGTGCACCGGTTTTCACCGCCGCGCTAGAAAAATGATCATAACTTTTTTCAGGTAAAACATAGAGAAATGAATTTGGTGTCAAAAGATAGCCCTAAATGTCTGCTATAACTTTGCAGGAAAAACTAATCGACTTGGCCAAGTAGAAAAAAAAATTATGGCCAAGTTGAGCCATAAATTCGGCGTTTTGGCCTTTTTCTTTCTCACCACCCATGATCAATCACAACAATTTGGGAGAAGAAAAAATCATACACGGTCTGCTCTTATCAAATTTTCTTAAGGAAATTGACCGATTTTCTGTCTTTGGTCAGAAATCACCGAAATGTTGGCACAATTTTGTCTTGAAAGTGGCACTTCATTCCATAGTGCTACTTCACAACCAATGCAAAACATAAAATTTGACCTTGTTTTACGAAGATTTATAATTTAATTTAGAAATCTGACTTTGAAACGGTTTTTTTTTAATTTTTAGATTTTTTTTTTTAAATTTTTCCCCAAAATGCGGGTATACCCGCGGGTACCCGCGGGCGGGTATACAAAAAAATGTGACGGGTATGAAACGGGTACGGGTATTGGTCCCGCGGGTATAACCGGGTACGGGTCCGAAATTTGTACCCGTGACCAACCCTGGTTTCCATACCCAAAATGTCGAATCGATCTGGGCACCAAGTTTCATTGGTTTACCCATGTGAACATTAATTTTGTTAATCGCCTCCATTTAAAAAATAATAATTAAATTTTTTAATCGCCTTCACTTTTATTTAAATTTTTCGAAATTAATTACATTTTTGAATGTATGTAATTCAAAAACTTACAAATTTCAATTTTTAAAATTTTATAATTTCAACTTTTTTCTAGGGACTCTGGTGGGGAAATGATGTGCCGGGGAAAAGACGACGGGGAAATGGCATATTATTGGTCGAATACCTATAATTAGTCTTATTAGTCCTAACTAGGGTTGGGCATGGGGGGGGGATTTGGGAAAAATAGGGCCCGGTCGGGGACGGGATGAGGCCCAAAAAGTCGGGAACGGGCAGGGGATATCCCCCCCCCCGTACCCAACCCTACTCCTAACTTAATTTTTGCAACTCGTAAAGAAATATTAATCTGGCATCAAATATTTCTATAATTTGTCATAAATCTACAGCTCTCACCGCGTTCCAGATGACAATTTCCCAATGGTACACGGCCAGTTGATCTCGTGAGAACAGTTGGCAGAGAAGTGCCTGATCAATCTCCAAAAATTGGCGGTTTTCAAGCACGGCACATGCATTTTTGTCAATGAATTTCCAGCAGTGGTTTATCAAACCCTTTGAAAATAAATAATCTTTTAAAAAGGAATTAATTAATTATAAATTACGCATTTCTGCTACCTTCACGTCGTAGGGTAAAGCCCTGTCCAAGATGTATAGCACATTGTTAACATCCAAATTTGGGCAATCCACACATGCATCGATAAGATCAGTGATGTTGTACTTGGTGGCTTAAAAATAAAAAATAAACCAATTTTTTTCAAACGGAATAGGTCCAAATTTTCACAATTTTCTCCGGTATCAAGCCCGTTGTCGGGGGGTGGGGGTACCAGGGCCAAAAAATCAAAAGTCCCCCGTTGATTTTTTTGAAAAATTAGAAGAAAAAGTGACAGATTTCCTTTAAAATATCAAATTTTCTCCCGCCGCCCCTGGGCCGCCGGAGACCCCCTCCGACCTCCACCCACCCTGATTCATCAAATTTTCATCTCCGAAAATTTTTTCTGGCTATGAGCCTGGGCCCTATTGAGGCCGATGTATGTTTTTAAACCAAACTGCTTTAAGCAAGAAATTGATCAAAATTGCTTTATGGAGCTAAATCTAGAAATTTCCTCGGGCCGCAGCAGGGGCTTAACGAGCCCAATATTTCAGGGGACCGTGTAGTATATTTCAAAATGTCAATCCATGTTGACATTTTAAAAACATTTGGAATTGAGACTGAGTAACTGGTTTAGAAGTGTATTTTTGAATTTGCTAATGTTAGAATTTAGAATAAAGTCGTGCCGGAAAATAAAATGCGGCTCCGATAAGGACCGATTAAGAAAGAATAATGTTTCATTGAAAATTTTAATTTTTTTTTTAATTTAGTCATTTGGAGGGGCCGATTTGCCCCCATCTCCCGCTATGAACCTGACTTGTATTCTATTAAATTTATAAGACGAAAAATATGATTAAGAAAAAATTAATCTTGTTGAGCTTAATTCGTTATTTTTCCCGAAAATTTGATGCAAAAATTACCCGCGTGGAGAACGTCGAACACATTGTCCTGATTGAGTTTTCGCAAATTAGTTGTGTAGATGAAGTTGAGCATTGTTCGGAAGGCATCCGGTTTGACATCCGTCACCTCAATCACTTTGTCGGAATTGCCGTGATTCGAATCGAAGTCGAACATTCTGTCGAAAACGTCCGAGAAAATGGAAAGGATACCCTTGTGGGCGGTGAATTGCTAAAAGGGTTATAACTCCTGCATTCAAACCGAAGTGCTTCACCAACAAGGCCGGCGCCAGAAAAATTTTCGGATGGGGGCGGGGGTCGCCGACGAGCAAAAATAAAAAATGATTTTCGTCGTTCCGAAGAGCCGCCGGAAAATTCGCGTTTTCGATCATTTTCTTATGAAAACTGCTGGTCAATTTGTTGCGTTTTATGAAAAAAATTCATTATATTAAAGGGTCCGGCGGTCTCGATAGGGGCCGCCGAAGAAAATTTTGGGAATTAGATATTAGACGAAATCAATAGGGGGGAGGCCCTTATGAAATTTCTTCAAGTTAATGTTTCAGGGGGAGGGCTCCAGCTCCCTTAGTCAGCCCCCTGGCGCCGGCCTTGTGCACCAACCTCCTTTTCGCCTCCTTCAGTGCCCACCAAAAAGTGCACATTGTGCTTCTTTCCACTGTTCAGCATATGCAGCATCCGATCCGCAAGTGTTGGACGAGTTCTTAAAATTCCAATTGAAAAACTCAAAAAAAAACTTTTTATAACCTTGATATAGACCTAGAGTTCAAAAAATATGTCTAATAAGAAGGATTACTATGTGGCGTATCCTTCAGGTGAAGGGAGCTCCATGGACGGTGAACCCCCCAAGGCCCTCAAGAAAAATATTTGAGCAAATTCTGACCAATTCTTAAGAAAATTAAATAAATTCCTCAAAATTTTCTCCGGCGCCGGCAACCATATTATAGTGAATTTCGTTATAAAAACATGCAGCCAGAGGTTTGGACCCCCAATTACTAATAGAAGAAAAAAAAATTGATTTTTGATGATTTTCAGTCTGGTGGACCCCCTCCAAGGCAAAATCCTGTATACCTATGCGATTGACTAATAATACTAGAAGACCCATAAAAGAAAAACCCTAGGCCTAAATTTGGGTATTTTTATTGCTTAAAGATTGGAAAAAAAATTAAAAATTTTTGATTTTTTTTAATTTGTAAATTATCTAACAAAATGAATCATAAAAATCAAGTGCTTACTTGACTCTGTAGGGCGCATCCGCTGTCACATCCGCCACCAAGATCACCGTGTCCTTCTCCTTGTCGTACCATCCGTTTTTACGGTCCATCAATTCCTGGAATTTGAAAAAAAATGAAAAAAATGAAAAAGAAAATAAACCTAAACCTCGAATGTCATGAATTCTGCAAATTCACACTCGCTTTCTTTAATGTTAAAAATATGGGTGGCTTCCTCCTCCACATGATCCTCCTTTCCTTCTTTCTGCGCAATAACGCGAAGACTGATGGAAGCGGCACAGCTCCATTTCGCGTCTTAAAAATATTTTAATTTTTAATACAAGGAAAACATTCTACAATTTTTGAGGTATTTTGAGGATTTGAGTGGGCCCTTTTACGGCTCTCTTCCTTAAAAAAAAATTTTTGCAGAAAATTCATAAGAGCCCTGATAAAGGCCGTCGGATTTTTTAAAATTAACAGAGCCCCTATCACTTTGGCATTTCGGGGTGGGGGAGTGGAGCACCCCATTAATTCAAGATTAGAAATCGAGCTTGACCTGGATCCAGCCCGGATCCAGGCAATATTTTTTAATCCTGGTCTTTGTCCAGGAAAATCTGGATTCAGGTGGGGGCCTGGCAGGGCCGTATCCAGGAATTTGCCACAGGGTAGGACAAGGGGNATTACACTGCACATAATAGTCCAAACACTTTGGTGCGATCTCACTCTGCTGCTGGAGTCGGCGCTTTGACTCGCCGAAAATTGCCAGAATTTTCCAGGAAAGACCCTGAATGTGCACGGCATCGCTGATGAGTCGCCGACTGTTGGCACTACGCGCAAGTTCCGAAAACTTTTCAATTTTCAGCACAATTCTTCCAATGGGCTTGTAGATATCTAAAAAAAATATTTTTTTTACTGGATCAGATTAAAGAAACCTCCACTTGGTACTTACCATCATCTTCGTTCATCTGCCCCGGAATTGTCGCTGTTGCACTAGCCATTTTTGGAAGCCAAATAAATCGAATAATTTAGTATAAGGTTGTTGCTAGAAAATTGTTTATTAATAATATTACCTAGCCAAATTTTTTGGCTTTTTGGAGGAGGACACTTTTTTTGCTTGATAGATATCGGGAAAATTTTGATGTTAAATTTGAAATCAGCATTCTCGAAAATGCTCGGAGGAAATCAAATTTAGTTAGACAATGGTCGAATTTCGAAAAAACTGAATGCGCCATCCCATTTTGCTGTGCAAAAACCCCTGATCAGGGTGCACAAATTAACCTGGAAACATGGCAAATGCATGTTTTTACATGGCAATGCCATATTTTTGAAAATTTGCCATGTTTTTGAAGTTACCATGTTTTAACTAAGGTTGAGCGGGACCGGGACCGGGCCGGGATTCCCGGTCACCCCGGGACTGGAGTCCCGGTCCCGGTTTTCAAAAACCGGGAAATCCCGGTCCCGGTTTTTGAGACCGGGACTGACCGGGACTGAAAATGCACCCCTAAGAATGGCATTTTTGACGAAATTTTGAAAAATTTTAGGGGGGAGGAAAGAGAAAATTCTGAGTTTTATGGTGAAAATTCCTTAAGAAATTTAATTTTTTCGCCTAAAAAAGCAAAATCTTCCCACCCCTTCATATAGTTATTCATTTACATTTTACCATTCAATTTTTCTTCCATCGGTTTCAAAGTCTACCAGCAGGGTGACCCTTTTAGCAGGAGACCTTTTTAAGGAAAAAAGGTCTAAATCCTCAAAATTTTCTCCGGCGGCCCCTATCTGGGCCGCCGACACCTCTTAATATCGTGAATTACTTTTAAAAAATTTTCTAAGCGAAAAAATGTTCAATTTTCGTAAGGAAGAAATGTCCAAATCGCAAAATTTTTCTCTGGCGGCCCCTATCGGGGCCGCCGGCACCACTCCATACTAACAACTTTGAGAACTATTCTTGGTATGAATAGATAGCCCTGAATGTCTGCTACAAAATTGCAAAAGAGAACATCCGAATTGGCCAAGCGGGAAAAAAGTTATGGCCAGATCTTTGGCCATAGGTCGGAAAATTTCGAGGTGTGGCCAAAGATCTGGCCATAACTTTTTTCCCGCTTGGCCAATTCGGATGCTCTCTTTTGCTATTTTGTAGCAGACATTCAGGGCTATCTATTCATACCAAGAATAGTTCTCAAAGTTGTTTGTGAAAAAAGTTATGACCAGTTTAGTGCCGCTCGCGTCGAATTGGCCCGCGTCGAAATGACCCCAACTCCCTATCGGGGCCGCCGGCACCACTCCATACTAAAATTTCACAAAAAATTTGCCTCGAAAGACGTTAAGTTACTCAACAAAAAATTAATGAAAACGGATAAGGTCCCTGGAACACTAATATTAAGTATTAACCATTAACAGTCCCCTTTGCTCATCCATCAATCTCCCTAGGATATCAGGGGGTAGAGAAATTCCAAATCTGAAAAATTTTAAATTTCATTGGCTGAACGTGAAAAGTGAAAAAGAGCAATAGGGTTAAGCATGAGGTGTCTAGGCATGGGGTTTTTCGGATTTTTAATTTTATTTTTTTAATTACTTACTAAAAAAATTTTGAAAAAATTTGTAAAACTCTTGGCATAATATATCGGCATAATTTTCTGCATATTTTTTCCATTTAAGGATTTTTTGATTTAAAATTTTTCAATGATTTTTTAAAAATTTTTTTTTAATTTTTTACTAAAGGCTGGTCCCGGTCAGTCCCGGTCCCGGTCCCGGTTGGAAAACCTGGTCCCGGTCCCGATCCCGGTTTTGCTAGTCCCGGTCAGTCCCGGTCCCGGTTTTTGCCAAAAGTCCCGGTCCCGCTCAACCCTAGTTTTAACCATATTTTTTGATTTTTCTATTTTACTAATAGCAGTATAAGTTGAAAAAATGACTAATTTCTTAACAAAATCGAGCCAAAATTCGGGGCCGCCCTCCCCCTTTAGAAAATGGATTCCTTTTTAAAAAACGCGCTTTTGGGTTAATGTAAAAAATGCAGGAAAATATGAACGACAGTAATAAATGTTATTATTGAAATTTTTTAAAAAAAGTCGCCATATAAAAAAGCTATGTTTTTTGGAAAATTTTGCCATGTAAATTCCATGTTTTTCGGGCAATTTACCATGTTTTTCGATATGTGAGTTGTGCACCCTGCCCCTGAGTGCTGTACAGAATCTAAAAAAACAGCGGTTTCAAACTTCAATGGAAAAATTTTCGGGACAAAAAACCGCAGCAAGATTGCCCAAATAGCTTGGATGAAGGAATGAATGAATGAATAAAAGCCGAAATATAGAGGGGAGGGAGAGCTATGATTGATGGGACCACTCTAGAGAGCAACTTTTGGCATCTAGAGATTGCTCTAATCCGTAATCCCTGCAAGATGACCTGACCCAGAAAAATGGACCATCAGAAAATGCACAAAAACACTCCATCATCCCCCTTCCCCATCTCCCCCATCCTAAACCGCCAAAAATGCCCGATAAAGTGGTCTTTGTTTATTCAAATTTTATACCCTCGCAGCAGGAAGCACGTATCCAGGAGGAAGGGGGGGGGCGGGAATACCCTTCCAACTCCTCCAAGCCCGGTTGGAATAANGAATAAAATCTCAAAATTTTCGCCGTTGAACTCGGAAAATCGAGAACATTTTACAAAACTAGAACCGAAAAAAACAGAATCTTAAAATTAGAATATTTTGAAAATCAGAACAGATCCATCCCTGGTGGGTGGAAGGAAGCACCAGACTAGGTGCAAAGTTCTTGAATGTAAAAGAATTTCGGGATCAAAAGATCCGCCGAAAATTTCGGCCCTAACTTTTAAAAAAAAAACTATTTATGCTACAACCACAAGGGCACCAAAGGCGCCACTAACAGTGGAGGGGAAGGTACAATATTAAGGATTGTGAGATTGTCAATTGATCGGTAAGTGATGTGAGTTAGTATGGCCTTGCTCAAGGGCCGGACACCGCTAGGCCTCGCAGTCGGCGTGAGAGGTAGGAACACTGCTTGGCTGCTAGTGGCTGGAGTTGTATGGATGTGCTCCCTCGGGCTTGAGTATATTGGCGGACGCGGTGGTGAAGAGAGACGGCAGGAGGATCCGAACCGGTGATGTTGTTAGACCAGTCGACCACCGCGCCGCCTAAAAAAAATATACCGCGCCGCTTAAAAATATGTTTAAAATTTTCCAGGAAAGCTTTTTGTTGACTTTTGGTTTTTTGAAAGTACATTTACGAAGGTCGCGCATTTTTGCAAATGAAAATTAATCATATCAAAAAATTACAAAAAACATGTCTAGAGAATAAAAAAAGTTATGTAAATATGGGATTATTGAATTTCCCGAAAAAAATTTTTATAATATTTCGTTCGCTTAAATTTATTATTTAAATCTGGCTCGGAAAATTTTGTGGGATTTTCCATAACATATTTTTCTAATATACATATTTATTATTTATTTTTTATAATTATTCACTCTTTATTAAATGTCGCTTTAGTCATTTAGTAGTAACCACTCAACCGGCCCTCTCTTGCACTGCTTCTCTTATTTGCACTTTTTTACTTTCGCCCCTTAACCTTAATTGCACTTTTTTACTAATGACACAGCACCAAAAGAAAAAGGAAATCAAAGAAAATTTAAACGAAAAATTTCCAATGTTGACCCTGCAAAAAGTGCAAATCATTGATCAACAAGACTCCTCCTTTTTTGATGGTCAGCTTCATGCAAGGGAATCTCCAATTGGTCACCGACATCCTACCGGCCTCCGACGATGAGAGGGTCGGTGCTAGGACGTTAAAAAATAGTGCTAAATGCAAAATTTTGGCCTAAAACTTTTTTGTTAGACTTGTTAGACAAAAAGTATAAAAGGCAAACTTGTGCGGAATTTTATACTGATTCGAATGATTTTTTTATTTTTTCGAAATTCGGCCAAAAAGTCGAAATATCCCCTAAAAACCGTATTTTTCGGTATTTCGGGAAAATTTCGAACTTTTGTTAGAATTTCAGAATTTTTTTATACCATTCGAACCAGCATAAAATTCTGAACAATTTTGCCTTTTATACTTTTTGTCTAACAAGTATAACAAAAAAGTTTTAGGCCAGACTCTAACTCGTGGCGGTTTTTTTAACGCCCCTCGTGGCGGTTTTTTTTAACGTCACAGCACCAAAAAATTTATTTCAGTTAATTTTTTATCTTTTCTCATGATTAGAGATCGACATTTTGTTTTGTCACGTACCAGTAGATAGGGGGTATACGTATAGTAGATAGGGGTATACGTATAATAGGGGGTATACGTATATTTACGTACTAAAAACACGTGAAATATTGTACGTGAGTTGGCACGCGTCACCAAAAAACAGTAGAATGTAGAACCCATCACGTACTTTCAATGGTGCTGGTGGGCGTTTAAAAAAAAGAATCAAAACTCAATATGTCCTCTAAAACTTTTTTATTAGACCTGTTAGACCAAATGTATAAAAGGCAAAGTTGTGCAGAATTTTATGCTCTATCTGTTTGTATAAAATTTTTTTTCGAATTTCGAACAGAAATATCGAAAAATACGGTTTTTTCGACTT
>LDKF01002333.1:8458-18826 GCA_001026735.1 Rotylenchulus reniformis | reverse complement strand
GGGGGGGGGGCTTAAGCTCTCCTTGACACCGGTCCTGACTCTTACCCTTCTTTCTCACTCCTCTCTCTCCTTTCTTCCTCACCTTTCTCTCTTCAGACCAGAGTATTTTGCACTAAAAAATGGCTGTTATAGACACACACACACACACCATATATTCTCAATTTTTTGATAGGAATATTGTCGTCCCGGAACGGCGGAGCATTGCGAGTGCCGTGCAAATTTTAATCTCTCATTTGTTTGGGGATGCTGCTGGACCATATATTGTGGGCGCAATTTCGGACCTGGCGCTTGGAAGCAATCCAACTTCAAGGGATCGTTTTGACGCGTTAATCAAAGCTTTTTACTTGCCCAATGCACTGTTGTTGGTCAGCGGGGCGGCATTCTTAATCGCGGCCTTTACACTTCCGACGGCACTTCGACGGGTTGCGGAGAGTACTACTGCAATAGCGAAAACAGAGCTGGCACCGACGGAGACTGCGCGCGAACCAGAACCAGGTATAATTGAGGAAAATTTACTAGAATCGGAAAAGAAAAGTTTAACTTGTATTTTACATTACAAACCGAACATTTTTGCACCTTTTTAAAATAATTTCAAATCATTTTTTAAAGAAGTAAACACGACAGCAAATGCCATTCTAATCGAGGGAAATTCCGCCAACGAACCGAAAACCCCTGTTATTGATCAGCATAATGATGGCATTTAACATTTAATTTCGAAAAGGTCTTATTTTTGGTCCCAAATTTGGTTTAATAATATTAAAAATTTTCTATGAATTATCGTTATTTGTTTGCATGTCAAAATATCGTTTTATATAAGGGGCGCTGGGAGTGGTCTGTCCGGATGTGCTGAAAAATTTTAGACCCTTTATCCCAAAAATATTTAATAAACTTTTATTATTAGATATTGGAAATTATTAGATCGATGGTCTGAAAAAAAGAAATTTTTGGTCCGGAAACTACATCGAAAATGAATATTAAAATACTAGTAGTATTTTAAGGTATAAAAAAGCAAAAGAAGTGTTATTGTTTGGGGAAGTTGCTGACGAGCAAAAAAGCGCCGGTCAAATTTTTAGAAAAGATCTGTTTAAAAAAGATTTTCTGCCTTAAAAAACAAGGTTTACGAAGTATGTGGGTATTTGTACTGAGGAGCCGGCAGAACCTTTAAAAATTTAGGGTCCTTTTTTGCCATACAACACATTCTACATTAAATTTACAAAAAAAGACATTTTCCTTGCCAGTATCATTGTATAAAATCAGAATGGAATTTGTTCAATAAAATGTGTAACCACATCAGCAAGGGCCGGGATGAAAAATGAAATTGAATAGGCAAATGCTGGCACCAACGAGAGAGCAAACAGGATCAGCATCGAGCTGCGCATCAGGTCTAAAAGTCCTTCATGTTTGGCTGAGCCTAAAGGTGAAATTTTAATGAATGGAAAAATGAAATTCAATCAATTAAAAAAGCAAATATCAATCCAGAAAGCGGTTAAAGAATGTTCAGAACAGCAAATTCTAACTTTTCGTGTTAACTTGAGACTTTGTATTATTTGTCATTAATAATGTGATTTTACCAAGACGAGTAGAGATGGTCAGAGATACTGCTAGAGCCGGCCATAGGATCAGTCGACCCTCGTGCAACTCTTCACGAGCCGACACTCCTGCAGAAGTATTGAGGAAGGGCGACTGTTCCACCAAACTAAATAATAATAAACTTTTAATGAAAAATAGCCGAAATAATCAAATTTGTTCACCGAATTGACCAAACGAGGAAAAGACTAAAAAAAGAAAAATAAAATTTAAAAAGAAAATGGAAATTAATCGCACGTCTCAATGGTGCCCAGCACAATGAGTGCACTGGCCATAAAACGCCAGAAAGGGCAACCGGGAGCCGCGAAGGCATTTAGAATGCCCCCGGCAATGCAAGGCACACCGTAGATCCACCAGTCGGGCACAAACGGAAACAAATTTGGTGGTTTGACGAGAAATAAGTTAATGAACTAACCAAGAAAAGGTAGAGAGCATTGATGATCAGAGCAGCACTGAGGAGCAACTGCAAAGTACGGGCAGTACCCATTGGCCGGATTGGATTAAATGCCTAATCTGAAATTTTGAGATATTAAAATATATAAATCAAAGAAAAAATTATAGGATATCAACCCATCAAATTGCTTGTGGAAACTGAAAATATACTTGTATGTATTGTACACACACCATCCTCTCTCCCTCTTTGCTGTTATGTTTCATCCTCTCCTATATATTATTTACCAATGCTCTTTTTCTCTTCTCGCTCTTCCCATCATCCATTCCATCAATATAAACTCTTTCTCTGCCTTGCCTGAATAACTTCGAAACCTGATCAAAAAAGTTTTTTGAGATTTGCCGAATTTTTCTGTCTGTACAAATTTTCTCCTCATAAAATTAAAATTAAGAACCGAGGAAATTTTCCAACTTAATTGGTTTTGCGCTGCTTTTTAATAGGAAGCCCTCTTAAGAGTCCTGCTGTTTTAGAAAGAAAAAAATTAATTTTCAGGCTAACAAGTTTTTCAAAAGTCAAAAAAAAATTTCAAATTGATGAAACCTAACAAAGGCCAGTGAAAATTTTGAAAGTTCTGATTAGAGAATTAAAATTGAATTTGGCGCCTACTTGACTTGTTTTCATTTGCAACGAATCCTTGCTAATTTCTTATTGTAAGCGACCATAAAATATGTAAGAGGACAAGGGTAAAATAAAGAATAAACTATCGATTGATGGGTGAGAGAAAGAAAAGAAAGATGCGGCTGTGAACAAACACAATGGTCCTTTTGGGTCTCCGACTTCCCCGGTATTCGACAATTTCTTATCGCATTAATAAATTTGTTTTTATCTTGCTCATATTCCAGTACTTACCTATCAGGGCTGGATACCGTCCCGTTCCCGTCTCCCGTATTTCCCGTGTTTTTGGCCTCCCGTATTCCCGTTTCCCGTCTCCCGTTTTTTCGTCAATTCCCGTGAAAATACACCCCTAAGAACGGAGTCTCCGGCCCAAAAAATGTACCCCTAAGAATGAGGTTCTCAGCTCAAAAATTTCAAAATTTTCTCCGGCAGCCCCTGTCGGGGCCGCCGGCCATACCAAAATATTATTCAAATTTCTTAAGAAAAGAATCTATATTTTCAGAATTTGGAAGAAAATGACATTTTTTTATAGAATTGGTCTAAAATCTAAAATTTTCTGGACCGCCGCCACTCCAAAGCACAGTGAAAAATTTTTTCTATAAAATTGCTTCAAACGAAGAATTGACCAATTTTCTTAAAAAAGAGAAAAAAGATTTTTCAAAAAAATTTGCGAAGGACTATATTGATAGAGAAAGCGGAAAAATGAAAAACTTTTGTCCGATGTTTTAAAAAATTTTCTCCGGCGTCTCCAAATCGGGGCCACCGATACCTCTTGGAAAGATATAGCACACTTTCCATATATAGCACACTCGAAATTTTCTCCGGTAGCATTATTTTTGCACCACAATATTAAAATTTACAATTTTTAATACGAGTAAAAAGATTGACAAATATTTTTAATTCCCGTTCCCGTATTCTCGTACTTCCCGTATTTCCCGTATTTACCGTGTTTTTGGCCAATCTCGTTCCCGTAATTTTTCCCGTCCCGTGTTTTGAGGTTCCCGTATTCCCGTTTCCCGTCTCCCGTTTTTTGAAATTCAATTTTCAACAGCCCTGTTACCTATGTAGTGGCGAGATATAATCTTTAAGAGGAATTGACTGATAATGACAATTTTATGTTCATAGTTTGAATTTATATTCATATATTTAGTAGAGTTAGACCACGTACCGTTTGCACGTTCACGACCTTCATGAAGTACGTTACACGTTAAACTGGTTTTTTAACGAAACGTGCTAATTTACGTACCAGTCTTTGAACTTGTTTTTGGCACGTTAGTACGTTACACGTGTACCCCCTGTTTATTGGACATGGCACTTGTACGTGCTCTTTTTGCACGGTTTTCACGTACTAACTTTTTTCACCCAACTATGGGGAAATTTTTAGGAAAATGAACTAGAATGGTGATTCGCTAAAAATCAATATTTAGAGTCCAAGGAAATACCCATATTTTGAAATTTTTAAAAATTCATAAACCTTGGGTTTCCAAATTCAGGTTTCAAAAATTCAAATAGTTTTCAAAATTTTTGCAGAATATTTTTTCTATTCACAGGATTTGATTTACAAAAAAATAATAACCTAGGAATTATCAAAAACTTTCATAGGCTCGGATTTTTTGAATCTTCGAGTATTTTTACATACATATGGAGAGGAGATGTTTTGTCCTGGCGATTTCATTTTTTAAATGTATTTTTCATTTTTCACAATTATTTGTTCAAATTTTTTCTTAATCTGTATTAGCACTGGTAACGTGTAAAACGTCGCACAGCACGTGTAAAAGGCTAACACGTTTCAAACACGGACCAGTCTTTGCACATGTTTTTGGCACGTGAGTACGTAACACGTGTACCCCCTGACCACTGGTACGTGGCACTTGTACGTGATTTTTCAAAATGTCTAACTCTAATATTTAGTATGGTATTACTGTAATATAATTTTGCAAATTTATATGAAAATCAATTGTGGAGATGAATGAATTGTTGACGAATATTGTACAAGCAAGTAGATTGGTATGGTAGGTGTATTTCCAATGATTTTTTGTAAATTTTAATTGTTTAGGAAACCATGTAAAAAGCCTTCCTTGATACCGTATTTCCTCTAAAATAAACCAGTGCTCTAAAATAAGCCAGTGCTCAAAAATAGGCCTCCCCTTTGAGGGGGTTTGAAAAAATAAGCCGGTGCTCTAAAAAAAGCCACCCCCCCCCCCCTTTTCGTCTTGACATTATCATTTTGAAAAATTTTAATTTGATGTCGTAGAGAATCCGGTCGAACAATCTTGAAGAGGATCTGATTGAATGTATTCGAACAAAAAGGGCAGAAAAAAGCGTATTTCTCGATGAATAATTCAGTAAAAGGCAATGGTTTTTTAGGAGCGAGAAAAATCTTGAGAAGTGAGACCCATAGTCAAAACAAACCTTTTCATACCGGCATAAAATCCAAAATACCAAAAAATACCGGCGAAAAAGTTGCTTTTTGGGCTTAAATAAAGCTAGAAATGCTTTTCATTTGATTTTCTGGCCATTTTGAGCCTCCGAAAAAATACTGATTTCGGTATTTTTACATGCCCTAATGATGAATCTTTGGAATTGTAAAGCAGATTGTCGCAAAATTTAGTAAAGAAAGCATGTTTTCGTCCCGTCTCTGGGTAAGGAGACGAAGTCTCCTCTCCCAGGTCCGTCTCCTTAGCATCCGTTGCGCAGTGGTTAGCATGCTTTTCTGACCCAAGCCCAGGGGTCGATTTCACCAACTCTCCCAATGTGTTCGGGCGAGCTGTACCCATAGGTAGGGAAAGCATGCTTCCGGACACCATGGTCCGTTCCTTGACCTTGCGGCCCTCCTTGCCTGACCGGCACTCTCTCGCGAAGTGGCCTGTCTTCCCGCAGTTGTAGCATTTCCCGGACTTTCGTCCCGGCTTTGCTACCTCACCTCCGGAGTACTGCTTGAACTCCTTGGGAGGGTCCATTCCTTCGTCCTGAGGCGGCCGGGGACCTTTGCCCACAATGGGCTCTTTCTCAGGCCTCTTCCCAGTCCTGCACCAATGTTCCCAGTCCTCGTCGGTCCATTCGGGCTCGACGGGTTTTTCACTCCCGAAGTCCGGCTTGAACTTTACGGGAGAGTCCTTCTCCTCGTCCGGGCGCCCATGGCCCTCACGGGCCATAATGGCCCCTTTGGGACATATTGGCGCCTTCGCTTGAGGCGACGAATGGTTTATTTTAATGCTTTCCGATCTAAGATCGACTCGAAACTCCGCCCCTTGGGCCATGGATATGGCCCTTTTGGGACATATTAGGGTCCCTGCCGATGGCAAGTCGGGGTTTGGTTTATTGCTTTCCGTCCTAAGGACGACTTGAAACTTTCCGGGGTCTGGATCCCCGTTCCTGGCCTTCGAAGGGCGAATGGCCTCCTCTCCGGACCCTTTTGCACTCATGGCCCGGGGCCAAGCAAACTCCGGCTCGAAGCCGATGGGACTGAGTCCCCCATTTAAATTAATGCTTTCCGACCTAAGGTCGACTTGTAAATTCTTCGCCTCCTTTCCTCTCGGGCACACAGCCCGTCCTTCCATTCCTCCCGGGCACACAGCCCTTCCTTCCACTCCTTTCCCGCTCGATGCCACAGCATCGCGGTCCTCACGGTCCGCACGGACCGGTCCGCCACCCCCCATGGGGTCCGCTAAGACCTGGCTCCCAATGCCCTCGTGAGCGGCGCGGTCGTTGGTTGAGCGCATGATGAAGTTGAAGTGACAGAAGGATCGTCTAAGACTCGTCGTAAGACTGACTCCTTTTTCTCTTTGCCCGCCTTTTAACTCCTTCCGTCTCCCCCCGTTGGGGTGGGCGGGGTTCCGACGAGTTTCAACACGAAAGAGTGCTTGGTTTCCGCACGAAAGTGCAGGAAACGGCGCTAATCCGTTCCTTTGAATTGTGAATGTGCAAAGTGGGCACATTCGCGTTTGTTTTCTCTTTCTCTTCCTCTCCGCGGAGACCGCCGCGGGTCCTTCTCTGCCTCTCTGGCAGGGAGTGGTCAAAAGTGGACAATGATCCTTTCATTGTCTTTTCCCGCCATTTTGGCGGTTCCTCTACTTGCCCCGTACTCTCTTCCTTTTCCTCTCGCCAACTCGTTTTTGGCAAACCTCTTCCTGTCCCCCACTCTCTTCTCTTTGGATGGGCAAGTTGTTGACTTGCCCTCCTGTTTGTTTGTGCTTTCATGCCATTGTGCATTGGAAGTGACCAATGATCAACCGACACTTCGAGTTGTCGGTGTCCGGCGGGGGTGATGGGGTTATGCCCCATCACACCTCCCCCTTGGCGCGAAGTGCGTCCTCGCACTTCCACCAAAGTGTTTTGTGCCCTAAGGGCCCTTTTTGGACATAATCTGACATAGTCGGACATAGTCTGACATATTCTAACATATTCGGACATATTAGGGCATGTTCGAACATGCTGGCCTGAGGACGCCTGAAAAATTCAGAGAATTTTCCAAGAGAGTTAAATTAATGCTTTCCAGCCTAAGGCTGACTTGAAACGAGAGAAGCTGAAGTGGGGCGGGGCCTACAAGAGGCTTTATTCGGATATATTGGTGGCCTGAGGATGCCAGAAAGGATAAAGTTTAAAGCTTTCCACACGAAGTGTGACTTGAAAAGGGGGCGCCTTGCGGCCATATACAGGGCAAGAGGAAGCCCGGAACAGAGAGTGATTTAAAGCTTTCCACACTAAGTGTGACTTGGAAGAGAAGAAAGGATTTTAATGCTTTCCAGCCTAAGGCTGACTTGAAAAAAATAGACCCTAAAAACTAGTGTCCATTAGGCTCTAACCCTGCCGTCCTCCCTTTTGGGATTCTGGGGAGCATATTACAGAACCAACGGACATATCCAACACATCGGACGTAGCCGACATATCGAACATATCCGACATTTCCAACATACTGAACACCGCGGACATTGCCGACATAGTGAACACCGCGGACATTGCGAACACTGTCACCTTGAAACTTCACCCAAGCATTCACATGTCTGCTGGGGACCTGCTCCATGTCCTACCTCCCCCTTGGCGCAAAAGACTGACACTTCGGTTGTTCATGATAAACCGTTTCTGTGTCGTGTCGATCGACCACGTGGGGAATTCGACCAGATCCCTGAATCCAATTAGGACCATGAACGTGGTCTTGTCGAAGACCTCTTCATGCCTTGCAACGGCAAAGTCCACCTGTTTCGTCACACCGCAGAGTGTGAAGTCCGCCCGTGTTCGTCCAACGAACCGAACACTACCACCGAACCCTTTGGCAGTACTAGACGTCGGCACAGGGTTTACCCTGAGTCCGAGTACCTTGCATAAGGCGTCCGAGATCACCGCTCGATTCGCACCTGTGTCCAATAGGACATCGAGGTTCGCACCATTCATCTTCGCCTCCACTAGGAGGAGTCCCTCCATGGGCTGGACGCCCTCCGGCACAACTTTCTTCCGCAATGATCTGTCATCAAGAGCATTGATGCGATCATACGATGTTGAAGGCAGTGCCTTGACATGCTTTTCTGGTGAACTGATCACCGGTCCCGTGTTCTGATGATATCTGGGCTGATTCGAGCCAAACGGCTGGAATCCTCCCATGGCCATTCTTCCGGCAAGATCCAGAGCTATTTCCTTATAGGCATTAGCCCTGATAATGTCTTCACTGACAGAGCGGCCCTGTTGGGACGATCCCGGGCTCACTGACAGATGCGCCGTGTCCCTCCAATTCTCGCCATGTGGTTGCTCACACGGTGGTCCCACATTTTGCGGACAATTGTTCGCATAGTGGCCAAGTTGTTGGCATGCGAAACAAGTCGGCGTTTTACACTGATCAACCCGATGTCCTGGGTTCTTGCATTTTGTACAGAATCCTCCCGACTGGTGTCGGTCCCATCCATTTTCTTCTCCCGACTCTTGTCGGTCCCATTCATTGTCTCCAGGGCGAGATTGACACTCTCTGGCGAAGTGACCAATCTCCTTGCACTTATGGCATCTGGCACCAGCCCTTCGTCTGCCGACACGGGCAGGTCCGAATGGTGGTTGTCCAGGGCTCCCTGCACCATCGTTCCTCCATGGAAATCCATCTGGAGGGTTGAAGTCCCGTCCAGAATCGTACCACATCCCGNCCATATTTTCCTTGGCCGGTTCCACATTCCTTTCTTCCGTCATGGCAAACGCCATTTTCCGCTCCTTCGCCTTCGAAGTGAGCATGGCTTCACTCATTTTCAGCACGGTTTCATGGTGAAGGGCTGTTTCCAGCAACTCACCAAAGTCCTTACAGTTCTTCGCTTTCACCAGCCTGAACAGCTCCGGATCGTTCAGCTTGATCGCGAATTCCTCCAACAACCAATTGTCGACATAGTCGGAGCCATGGTTGGCGAATGCACGCCTCGCCATTGACGAGAGTCTTGAGGCGAACTCGCTCACCGATTCCATGTCCCTTTTCTTCACATCTCGAAGCTCCATTTTGAGCCGGTCCCGATTTAAATCAGAATTGTACACCTTTTTGAGTGCTGTGACAGCAAGGATGTACGATTTCTGTACATTTTCCTTCAGATTTTCGAAGTGCCTTTTGGCAGGTCCTTTCAACCTCCAGCTGAGCACATCAGCTTTCAGTTCATCTGATGCTGTTCGATCGAACAACTTCAGAGTGGCCTCAAACTCTGCCAGCCATTCCAAGAAGTCATCATCGGCCTTACCCCAGAATACTGGGATCCGGTCCAAGCTGACTATTCCTCTTGGCTGGTGTCCCTCGTCCTCCGCATCATGCAACATCATGATGATGTCATCCGGTTCTGATTTTCCAGAACTGTCCCAACTCTCTTTGCCTGGGAACATCCGGCTTTGATATGCCGTGTCCATGTCCAAATCGATCAACATGTAGTTAAGATCGATTTTTGGAACATCATCAGCGCCCAGGCGCATGTCCTGAACTGCACCCGGTTCATGGTCATCGACCAAGGCCGGTCCATGATTATCATGCCGCATGGTGCGGACACTCTCCTCCGTCATTTGACCCGAGTGCTGTGAACTGCCATCACTTGTGCACTTATCCTTTGACCCAGAACCGTCCTGTGTTCCGTCAAATACAGCCTCGGTTGTGAGCAACCTAGGTTCTGTGTCGTCCTTCCCACCCCGCAACATCTGGTACTGTTGGGGTGGTCCCGGGCTAACTAAAAGTTGCGCCGTGTCCTTTCTGTTCTCACTCCGTGGTTGCCCACGTTGTGGTCCTTTGTTTTGCGGACAGTTGTTCGCATAATGTCCCAACTGTTGGCACGCAAAGCAGGTCGGTGTCTTGCATTGGTCAGCTCGGTGTCCTGGATTCTTACACCTTGTGCAGAATCCTCCCGACTGTTGTCGGTGCCGGATTTGTTCCAGTTTTCCGTTCATATTATCAAGGTGAATGTTCACCTGTCCGTGGTGCTCCTCCATTCGTGATCTGAGATCATAGAGGTCACGCTCCAACTCCAGGATGTCCTGATCCTGTCCAATTCCTGCATG
The DNA here is from genome assembly GCA_001026735.1 of Rotylenchulus reniformis. Classification (NCBI taxonomy): domain Eukaryota; kingdom Metazoa; phylum Nematoda; class Chromadorea; order Rhabditida; family Hoplolaimidae; genus Rotylenchulus; species Rotylenchulus reniformis. The sequence goes on along the minus strand of LDKF01002333.1, from coordinate 8,673 downwards.
CTTTTCCACATGGGTGCTGCTCGCACCTGAACCTTGGGTTCCGGTGCTACCAGTAAAGAAAGCATGTTTTCGTCCCGTCTCTGGGTAAGGAGACGAAGTCTCCTCTCCCAGGTCCGTCTCCTTAGCATCCGTTGCGCAGTGGTTAGCATGCTTTTCTGACCCAAGCCCAGGGGTCGATTTCACCAACTCTCCCAATGTGTTCGGGCGAGCTGTAC
>LDKF01002332.1:0-29613 GCA_001026735.1 Rotylenchulus reniformis | reverse complement strand
GTGTAGGTCAAACAAAGGTAATTGACCTTCCGTTGCACTATAGTGTACCAAATTTTGGAATTGTCGGCCCACCAAGGTCGACTTAAAATTTTATTCACAATTTGTTAACCTTTAACAAATATAAAATATTTACAGTGTCAAAAGCGAACATTAATATTAGCTTTGATTTAAATTTGATTTGGCAATATTTTGCATTGAATTTTGGACACAACCTATGTGATCGCCCCGCACTCTTTACTACAGAAGATTGAATGATGCTCTAAACCTTTACCTTTTATAGGTCAAAATAAGGTACTTTGACCAATCCATTGCACTTTTTGTGCCAAATTTTGGAATTGTCGGCCCGAAAGGGTTGGCTTAAATTTGCAAATTTTTGACATCTTTGGAATATTTGGGTGTTTTGCCGTGTTAAAAATTGTTTTAAAATTATTTTTGAAAAATTTTACATTTTAACATGATTTGGCAATATTTTGCATTGCCACATTGGTCCTTTTTAACGCCCACATTAGGCTTTTTTTAACGTTCTAGAACCAGATGGGTCCTTCCGCGCTATTAGAAAAGGAAGAGAAAGACGAGGAAGAAAATGATAATGAATAACTTTTTATAATGATAATGTTATTTCGAACAATTTTTGAATTTTTCTTTAAAAAATTTAACATTTTAAAGCCATTTTTTGAAAATCCCGAAAAAAATCTCGGGATTTCGGGATAATCTCGATCCCGAAATTTGCAATCGGGATATCCCGATCCCGATCCCTAACCGAAATTCAAATATCGGGATCCGGGATCGGGATCGGGATCGACTCTGGCAAATCCCGATCCCGAAAATCGGCCGGGATCCCGATCCCGCGCTACCCTACTTAATATTGAACTAAGAATTAAAAAATTTTAAATTTTCTCAATCTTTCAAAATTTTCTTACTAGACAAAATTATTAAAATCAAAATACCATTGTTATTATATGTTCTCTGGCAGCTGCAGGAAGTGAACCTCGGCCGTGGACCAGTGGAAGTGCCACAAAAGTTGGGCCATGTGCGCTTAAAAACCAAATTGCCAAAGACTGTAAATTGTAGTACCTAATTAGCTGTTATACCTTAATAGAACTTAGTTATACCTCAATAAACAGTTTCCGCAAAAATTCTTAATTTTTCAAGAAATGAGAAAAATCGCTGTTTTCGAAAAATTTCAAAATTTTTCGCTGAAATTTGAAAAAATAAAAATTATAGAGTTTTTATGCTTTAAAAGATAGAGCATAAAATCCTACATATATTATCTTGGCCAAAAAAGAGTTGACTTAGAGCACAATTTTTTATAAAAATTAATTGTATTTATTGATTATTATCAGTGTAACCCGTCAAATTATATTTATATTACATTTAAAATAATGTTAAAAAGAAATAAAAATTTTAAATACAGCAAATTGCCGTGCAAAAATTATTTCAAAATTAAAAAAAATAAAAAGATCAAAGAACCCATCGAGCATGGTTCTTGATGGCCTTTCGTTGGCTCACCAGAGCATAAAACCAAATTAATCACCAGAAGTAAAAAGTTTTTGGAGTTGTCATCTGCATCAAAGATAGAGCTATAAAAATTCTATGATTTAAAGTCATTTTTTCAAATTTATTAAGATAACCTAAAAGTTATGAAAATTAATCAATTTTCAAGCAATTTTTAGTATTATGGCCATAACGGGGATCATCCAACTCGATACCAAACCACTTCGATACCCGGTATCGAGTTGGTTTTGCCATCTCGAAACCAACCCTGCCAGCTCGATCCATCTATACCATCTCGATACCGCCTATGAATACATGATGACTTTAAATCTATGGGCTGAAAGATTATTAGCTTTTTGATGTGGATTCTTAGATGCTTAGGTACTGCTGGGCTCGCTATAAGCAAGTCCAATGGTAAAAATCGGCATAGAAACTAATAACCCTTAAACACTCACCTATTGAACCGGCGCAATCCCTTTTGAATTTTAATACAGTATAGGAAAGTTAATTTGCCATTTTTTATCAATCACTTTGGTTATTAAATTGATATTTTTTATTAGTGGTATCGAGATTTAAGTCAACCCTTTCGGGTCGACAGTTCCAAAATTTATCACAACAAAGTGTGCAATGGAAAGGTCAAAGTACCTTATGTTGACCTATAAAAGGTGAACGTGTCGGGCATCAATCGCCTTTTGTAGTAAAGTGTATTGAGACGATCACATGGGTTGTGTCCAAAATTCAATAAAAAATATTGCCAAATCATTTTTTTAAAGTGTAATAATGTTGAAATTTTGGATAAAAATTTCACATCATAGTTCAAATATTCCAATGATTCACAAATCAGCAAATTTAAGTCAATAAGTCAATAAAAATGATCGGTGTTATCAAGTAAAAATTGATAAATTAATAATAATTTTGTTTCTTATTAATTTTATATTATTCTAGGTCTTCATGACTCTTCCTGTTTTCATTTAATAAGCAAATAATTGGAAACGCGTCCATTCCAAATACCACCAAGTCAAAATACCACCACTGCCGAAAACTTTTTTTGAAGCTTGCTAGGCCAAAACTATAATAAGAAAATATATGCAGAATTGGTTTTAAAAAGTCATTTCATATAAGAATTGTAAATGTTAAAAATATTGCATCAAAGATATATGTTTTTTATCTGAATTTTCCTGCCAATTACCGTAAAACCTGTATTAGAACACCCCCCTGCATTTGAATGCAGGGGGGTGTTCCTCAAATAGACGGCCCCTCTGCAGAGGCATTGAAAAATATAACACCCGGGTGTTCTAATACAGGTTTTATGGTATTAAACTTGTAAAGTGGAAAGTCAGATAAAGGTTTTTTAATCTATCGTAAACAATTGTAACATAAAAAATTTAGGTAGACTAAAGAAATAAAATAATTATCGTAATAAATAATTTATAGGATCTAAAGATATTAAAAATATCGTTGTTCCTCACCCTTTTTGTTAGCAAGAATGCTTTTTTATAGAAAATTTGAAACTTATAAAATAACTTTTGAAAAAATTAAAAATAATTTGATAAACTGAAACATAGAAACACTTGCCCAGGCCCATCACAATAAATAATAAAAGAATAAAAAGATTAATTTTTCATTTTACAACAAACATGGTGGTGTCCTAGGAGCATTCTAATTAGACATTCAAATTTGAATCTGTTTATCTCCTTATGAAATCTTTATGATTATATGCTGAATATTTAATATGAAAAATATGGAATTATTCTGCTAATGAATAGTAAATAAATATTTTACAAAATATAAATCCTGAATCAAAACATTTTTCGGAAAATAGTAATTTCGAAACACTTCGGTTATTCATCCAAGGTACTGAAAACTCCATGGCAATAATTTTTGGGATAATCAGATTTAAATTTAAACCTATGATAAATGTTTTTTAGATAACTTTATTAAAGCTCACGAAAAGTTTGGCTTTATAGGATAGGAAGATGAACAGGNCCATGGCAATAATTTTGGGATAATCAGATTTAAATTTAAACCTATGAATAAATGTTTTTAAATAACTTTATTAAAGCTCACGAAAAGTTTGGCTTTATAGGATAGGAAGATGAACAGGCGGCAAAAAGTATGAAGTAAAATTATGTAATGTAAAATTGGAACAGGAACCATATGATAATATTCGCAAAAATATAATCTGCACATTTCATAAAAATTTGCCAGCGTTGCTGATCAATATTTTAGAGGTATAAGAATGATTAGTTATCGATGATAAAAACCAGAAAAAATTCTATGGGTTACTAAATTCATTATGCTGATTTTTAATTGACACAGAGCTCATTATTCAGATTATGCAATAGTAAAAATACCATCTGCAAATGAATTTTGAACTCAAAGATGTACAATAAGCTAACTTACAGCCTTGACTTTCGTCGGATTTTGCAGTAAGTTTTAGTGATTCAGTGATTCTGACTGTCTGACAAAATCAGTGGTTTTGAAATTTTAGGTTTGTCGAAATTGCTGTCAAGGTGACCGATTTCGAAAATTTCATATACCTTTCATAATCAGATTAATAATTAAATTTAGATTGAATTAAAAATTGGAAATTCTCACCAATCGATAAATTTCAGTCGACCTTTGGGTCGACAAGGTACTGTGTCGTAAGTAAAAAAGTGCAAATAAGAGTGAAATGGTGCAAGAGAAGCCTGTTGAGTGGTAACTACTAAATGACTAAAGCGACAGAACGACTAAATAATGACAAACATATTTTTGCATATTTTCGACTTTTTGTGCATATTTTTGCATATTTTCGACTTTTTGTGCATATTTTGCATATTTCGCTTTTTTGCGCATATTGAGCATATTTTGGTCATTTTGGGACACAATTTGCGCATATTTAGGAATTTTTGTGCATATTTTATACGCATATTTGGGAAATTTTTGCGCATAAAAGTTGCGACCCTAGTTATTATACAGTATGGTTTAGGTAAAAGAATTTTTCAGTATTAAATTTTTTATGTTTGACAAAAAATGTGTATTCATTCACTTTTGATAACTTTCTTCCAATATAATGCAAATTGAATTCCATGACAAACAGTTATAAAATTTGCGAGAGTTCTGCAAACGTTAATTAATGTAATTACAAATATTAGAGTAATTTAATCAATAATCAATAAGACTTTGGTATGGGTCCGTTTGTAAGTCGAATCTTTTCATTATTTTTGATAATTAAAACTTTATTTTTGACATTTTTTATTATATGCTGATTGAGCAAAATTTTGTATTTTTAGGTTATTAAGGCATATGTTGAATTTTAGGGTATATTTAGGGCATATTTTATTTCATATTTGGCATTTTTTGGCCGGAAAAGTACCGCCCTACTTGTATGTCTAGAAAAATGTTTTTGGTGACAAAAAATAGAGCAAAAATGTTATGAAATTAGCCTAACCTGCCGAGAATGTGTCGGACAAACCTTACCTCTTAACACTACTCTAACATAAGAAATTTTTCTTATTATTTATTTATTTTACACAAGGTATATGTGCAAAATAAACGGAACGTCCTTTTTGATACTTTTTGCGGAATGACCTAGCTGGCACACAATAAAACAAATTGAATAAAAAAATTTATAAACATTATAAATGTTAAAAAAAGTTTTCATCAAGATTATCTTGTTTTCGAAACTATTCTTATTAATTTTATTATTTAAATCTTCTTGTATAATGCCGGCAATTTGGCCCATAAGGCTCGGCCTCCCTTTAATATTATTTAATAAATTTCACATTAAATGTTCAAATCTACGTTTCGAACAGTTTTTTTAAAGCTGCTATTATTTGATAAGGAGTGGCTATGATCAAAAATTTTCTAGCAAAATACCGATTTCCTTTATTATAAGACTTTAAAAAATTTCTTTTGAAGCGATTTCTGATTCTCTAATAGTAATACTAGTATACATACTTTTCATCATTCTCTCCTTTTCCGATTCACTATTTACGTAAATGTTGAATAAAAAATTCTTTTTTATTAAGTATATTTTTCCATTTGGAAAAAAAATTGTTCATTAAAAGAAATCGATATTCAATAATTTATGTCTTCTATTTATTATTAATGATTTACAAAAGATGTGTTTCCCATTTTCTCCTTTTTTGAATTCATTCTTTTTTAAAATAAATTTTTATTCATTTTTAGATTAAAATGGATAACGAAGAAATTTTAATGGATGTTGCTTTTTATCAAACTGTAAAAATATTATTAATAATATTTAGACTAGTAATGGATGACTTGACAAATTTTGGACCGTCATAAGCTCTAGAACAGAAGTCCCAAGAATGTCTGTCAAAAAAACCTATTGATATTGAATAATGAATACACTTCTCTAATCGTCAAGTCGGAATGGTAATTGGAATGATAAAGCATATTTTCCTGAATTTGCCGTTTATTTCTTTTGTTTTTCCAAAGAATTTATTTTCTTTAAAAGCAAATTTTCAAAAAACAATTGAGTGAGGGTAGGTGCTGAGCCCCCAGAGAAACGCGGGAGGGAAGGATTGGCAATGGAAGAAATCCCTGGGCCCAGGACTTTATGGTGTTGAACCCATGGCATGAACTCATCCCCAAGCTTGGACAGATAGAACCGCCAAATAAAAATCCTCGAATTGAACGACCATTTTCAGTTTCGCAACCCACAATCAATAAAAGTTTGTGTAAGAAAATGTTTTATAAATAATTATAATTTATAATTTTTAGCCCAATGGAGTTCGAATGGCGAAATGACCAAAAGAGTAGACAAAGCAATTATGCAATTAATATGCACTTCATCACTGCCATTATCCCTTGTCGAAGAACCCGCACTTAAAAATCTTAATATCTTAGCACCAATGTACAGAATTAAGTAAGTGTATATTAAAAATAAAATATAATATTTCTCTTAAGGGGCTGAAAACATTTTACTACTAATACATTGCCTGATATGTATAAAGCAGTAAAAAAGCGTATTAGAGTTGAACTACTGAAAATAGATCACATTTCATTAACAGTCGCTGGCTTCAATTCGTTACAATGCACTGCACACAGATTGAACTTGGTCTGCTATTTTATTATTTCAATTAAAAATTTATTTTAAGTGTGTTTGGGATGCGTTAAAAGTGCTATCCATTGGGGAATTATTAGAGAAAGTCAAAAAAGCGATTAGGAAAATTCGAAAATCGAGGGTTTTAACCGAAGAGTTCGCCATTCTTCAAGATGATGCATCGATTCCAAGAAGAAATCTGATAAAATTAAGGGAAAAATACGGGCCCGGGCCGATTTCTATAAAAATTATCTTACAATTTTAGGGATCAATGTAAGATGGAACTCAATTTTCCTCATGCTTGAAAGATTTATGAGAATGAGGAAGCATTACTCAACATGCCTGGAAAAGATAAGGATTTCCCTGTTTTTTCTCCTAATGAATGGAAGTCAATGAGAAGCATTTGTACTATCTTGAGACCTATTTATCGCGCAACATTGACAATCCAATCAAGAAGGACTTCCATCTCTTGCATAATCCTTTTGTTTAAATCAATTGAATTTGAATTGCGTCGATTAAACACTGAATATCCAGTAGACCGTGACAAATTATGCGAATCTCTTCAACAAAGATTTTAAGGTCAATTATTTTTTAACTTATTTGACTATCTTATTTAGGCTGTGAATATGATAAGAAAATGTTAATTGCCACTCTTTTGGATCCAGCATATAAAGGCGCATTTTTCAAAGATTCGTTTTTATTCGAACAAGCCAAAGACATGTTATTACTAGAAGTGGAATCTATTGCTTTGCAAACTTTGGAAGTGCATTATTATTTTAGATAATTCATCATATTGAAATTTAGATCGATGAGCCCAGGGATTTATTAAACACAATTGAAAATGATGATGAGGATCCATTTTCACATTATTATCATGAGTCTCAAGAGTATTTAGCTCCTATCCAACCAACTATCTCAAAATCCTCGTTGGCGAATGCAAAAGCAATGCAGGCGTAAGTTTTCTCTTTTTTATGTTTCAAAATCAACTTTAAGCAAGTTACTGATTATATCAATAGCCCCATTCACAATGGCGACTCCTATAGTTTTTGGAATAATCCAATCAACGCTGCAAAATATCCTCTCCTTGTGCCACTTGTCAAAAAATTTCACTCCGCCCCAAGTACTTCAGCTGAGAGTGAACGATTATTTTCGGGTGCAAAATTGATATTCAGTGATTTAAGAAAAAAAATTAAGCATTTAAACATTAAAAGAATTGTTATTTCTTCATCAAAACTTGCTCACAATTGGTTTTGTTTAATTTAAAAAAAATCATCATTTTCCTGGAAAAAAATCATCATTTCTAGTCCAATTCATTTTCCAAAAAAAACTTCGTGCTTCGTAACCACGGAACTTCGCGGTTTTTGAGCTTCGCGAAACTTCGTTCGTGCTTCGTAAATTTTTTTGCTTCGTTTAGTCTTCGTGCTTCGTTCTAAGCTGCAGCTTCGCACGTCTCTGATTCCAATCCCCGTGAGAGGGTTTGAAAATTATAAGATCTCGGTCTTATATATGCATATTAATGTTCTATTCTCTCTATTCCTTTCCTTTGTTCCTTCATTTCATTTCACTGGATCCAAAGACCACTCCATCTTCGAGTGGGCGTATCACTCTGGTATTGGGCGTGTCCATCCACCTAGTCCAAATACCTAAGCAATGTTAATGTTGAAGAAGGTTTGGAATAAAAACATTGGGTAGTTCCTCAATCTTATGGAATTGATGTATGCGAAATTCCATATTTTTTTAAAAGTTCCAAAATTTATTTATTGAGGTTCGACGTAGCTATTTTAAAGAAATGAAAGAATGGGCAAATAAATAGTTGCAAAAATAAGAGAAAATTATATGAGTTTTTTATAAAAACGAGTGTTCAATAAAAAGAATACAATCATATTCTTTTTTTTATGCATAATTATACTAGATGACGAAAAGCCATAATTTTTTGTCGTTTTGTGATCTAATCTGAAATCAATAATAATGTGATAGCCTAATTTAGACCTTAGCATAGGGTTCTATTTTTTTGGCTTTTCATAATCTATTATAATTTACACATTTTGTGCGTTTTGGTAAAACTAACATAGCACCTTTTTATGACATATAGAATAATTCTTTCTTTATGTCTTTATTTAAGTGATCATTAAATTGCAGAAAAATGCGGAATGGAAATAAGCATGATAAATAATTTTAAAAAAATTTTAAATTTACATTTAATTGAACACATTTAATCTGCGGCGTGGTGAAATGGTCTATCACAAATTAATGTGAATGTGAATTAATCATCAAATTAGATTGGTTGCTGATGAAGTTCTTTTAACATATCAATTTCAATGTCAGAAAATAGAAAAAAAGAGGGGAGAAAATGAATGATGACTATTGTGATAATTTTTCTTCATCTAATTATAGAAAAATAAACTAGTATGTTTTGGCAAGGGTTGTTTTTTTGAATAAAATACGCGATTATATTATATCAAATTTTGGTGCGAGTTACAAGGTCCAATTACGAGTTACAAGATCCAACACCGTGCTATTTTAATTCATTTAATAGTTGTTGGTTTTATACGATCATTTTGGAAAATACCAATAATATGCATACTTTGAAATTCTCAATAAAATATTAGAGTAAAGAATATGGGAAACATGCTGTAAACTTGTTTACATGACACCCATAGAAAAATCTGCAATTAATTTTTGAAAAGAATTCGGTAATATTGTTTAACTAATGTCGCTTGAAACGAGCACAATTTATTGAAAAAAGTAATATAACAACAATAATCATATTTATTAGGGCTGATCGAGACCTGAAAATTCCCGAAATTCAAAAACCGAATCGAAACCGAAACTTTAATTAATTTGAGTTTTTTGAAGAACCTTGCATAAAGAGGTTCTGGCGGTTACCGGAGAAAATTTTACTTTATAGAATAGAAATAATTAAAATTTATTATTAATTTACATTACTCGGCAAAATTGCTATTCTTGAAATAATTTACAATCGCAATTTTTATGAGTTACTATGAGAATAATAATTAGATAATAAGACAATATCATTTTTTGAATTTAACTTATTGAAAAACAAACAATAATAATTTGCTGATGTCAAAATCATACAAGTATTCGCATGATGCGATTAATCAATGAAGATTTTATGCTATGAAAAATTGGTTTTAAAAGCCATCTAGCAATCAACAAAGCATTAAAAAATCAAAATTGAAAATTTTCTTTGAACACATAAGTTTATTTTTCTTCCTATCGGGTCTTTGAAAAAATAATCCTTTCTTTAAAATAAGCCTTTGGAGAGGGGTTGAAAAAATAAGACCAGGCTTATTTTTTATCTTAGAAGAGAGAATACGGTGTTCATAGTCAGCGGTCAGCAGATCCTTACCAAGTAAATAAATCCCTTTTAAATAGTTTTAATTTTAGATCTATTATTTTAATACCTAACAAAAAACAATAAAATTTATGATTACTAATCAATTTCTTGTATAACAACCTGTATAAAAACACATGAAAAAGTCCTTAATAAGCCAAATAGTTTATTCTAAATTTAATCTATCTCAGCTAATCGACGCCAAAAAATAATAACTCTAAAAAATAATAAAAATTTCAGTCCAAAATTCTTATATATGAAATTATGAATCTTTTATTCAAAGTTCGACAAAATTTTGAATAAAAACGAAGAAAAAGCTTAGTCTTTTGGAATTTTTGGAACGCTCTTTAACCAGCTGGATTTTTTGATTATTCATTCGTGTGTTTGCGTGAGATGGGATAACAAGTTTAATTTTTATTTGGCAATTTAACAAACAATTTAAATATTTAACAAAAATATGGGTTGAAAAATAATGCCCGAAAATAAAGTTTAAAAATTTAATCTTATATAGTATAACAAAAATTTTCTAGAACAGATCACTTGTTATCAACAGAGGTGCACGCGGCTATATTTTTCATACCGTAACCGGTGCTATAGCCAATGGGGTTCAAGGCCATAGCCGTTTGTAGCCGCGTCAATTTTGACCTGGGGCCTGTTTCAATTGTCACTTTGTCAATCAATTGTCAATAAAATATTCAAAGTTCAAAGTAAAGGTGATCCAATTAAAAAATTTTCATTTGAGCTTGTTGCCTTGAACTTAAAGTCAAGAATTTGACTTTACTCTGTTTTAACTGTGACCTAATCGCGATTAACGGTACCTTAAGTTAGCACCTAATTTGGATATAGTTTAACAAACCCAATTACCAGTAAGTGTCTTAATCGTGATTAGTGCCTTAACCTACAGATGATGGTAAGGCCCCCGAAAAGGAATCTCCTGCAGTTTTTTTTTGAGGATTCCACGCAAATTTCCCCAAATTTATCCTTTTTCTAAAATTGTGAAAAAACATTTTAGGAACAATTAATCTAATTCTTATTTGCTTTTGATTATTTCTTATTATGTTGCCAATGTTGGGTAAATTTTTTACCAAAGTTAGAAAGCCTATTTTCATATTTTCATTTGCTACAACAACAACATCGCCGCCACCCCCACCTATATGTAAAGTTTCTTTATAAAAAATTAGTCTCTAATGGCCAAGAAAAAAACAACCAATTTTCTTATGAAAATGGTCAAAAATTCTCACAATTTTCTCCGGCGGCCCCTGTCCCCTGGCATCAGCACCCCTTAAAAGAAGATAAACTGGTACATCACCACCAAAGACTACTCTTGTTCTTACACGATCTCTTTATTTTTTATTTCCAACTAACAATTGCTGGACAAAATATGTAAAATCAATGGAAAATACGCGGAATAATTTTTTTCGAATAAATTATTTGCCTTTTTTCAAGAAAAAATGACATATTTTTTGCCATTTTTGATCAAAAATGACACATTTTTGATAAAAAATGCCACATTTTTGCCAAATTTTTAGAGCTGAAAATGAACAAAGGCTACATTTTGGTGGTTTGAAGATCGCCACCCTGTATGCAATACATAAAATGCAAAAATATGCTCAAAATATGGCATAATAATTAGATTTATCGATCTTGAAATTATTGCATTTTAATATATTCATTATGACGAAGAATACATTTGTTGACATAAATGATCAGCATATAATACCTTTTATTTTGGCAATATAAAATTGAAAAAGACACACATTATATGTTTAAGAATAAATTTTAATAATGAATAAAATATTTTTTTTTTATTTTCACATTCATTACCATCGATGGAATGCCGCATAGCTCAAGTAAAAAAATATATATATATAAAATGAAAAATAAAAATTTCTAAGGAGACCAGAATGACGATAACAATGATGGAATTCCACATAATCCAACTAAAAATACTTAAAAAATTAAAAAAAAATAAATTTATTTTTTAAGGTGCCCAAAATAACGGGGATGACCCTAGAAGGTAGTCCAAGCCACATAGTCCAAGTAAAAAAAAAAATTAAAAAACGAAAATTTTATTTTTCTAATAAGTAAGGAACCAACATCGTTGATAACAACGATGGAATGCCTCATAGTCCTAGTAAAAAATTAAAATAAAGTATATATATAAAAAACGATTCACATGACTCGTCCAACCAAATTCCAGATGTAAAAATGCTAGCTTCGGCATTTTGGAATAGACCCCTGCCAAAAATATGATCGTTTCCGAATGATCTTGCCATAATTTTTCGATAAATTTTTGCCAAATTATTTATTTAATTTCTAAGACCACGAAAATATTGAAAATTTCAAGCCAAATGAAATTTTACTTTGAGATTTGTAAAAATTTATTTTACCAGAAATTGAAGACGATGAAAATAAATGTGTCATTTGTCTGGGCGAAATGGCACAAAATAACGGGCATTTGAGCCCTAAAAATGAGCAAAAAAATGAGAAAATGAAACAAAATGGAGATCTTTGGGGGAAATTGTAGAAAAAAGTAGTAAAATGATGAAAACGAAAATTGGAGAAGGACCAGGAGAATCGAGCGGGACCAAATGTGGGACCAAAGAGTTGCCTTGTCAGGTGAAAAATATATTTAAAACTAATTTTTTATTTAAAGATTTAGCACAAATTCCACGAGGATTGTGTCAAAGAATGGTAAAAAATTATTTTATGTATGTAAATACATATTCTAGCGGTACTGGTTTTCCCTTTGGTACTCGCAGTTCCCGGCACTAAATTATATTTTTTTAATTATTTTTACCAACTAATATGCTTAATACAAACTTCTCTCAATTGTTAAAAAAAATATTTTCTCTTGAAAAATCGCTATTTTCCATGAATTTTGACGTATTTAAATTACTATTTTTTCTATAAAATTTTTATAATTCTGTTTGAATGTTGGGCCCTTTAGCCGAAATTTATGTTATTCAGGCTACGTGTGTCCAACACCTGTCCATATGTCGTGCCGAAATTGAACAATTGACCGGTGCTATTGGCAACCATGGAGGTCATTTTGTATGCCGAATTTTAAAAGAATTATTTATTTATTTTTCCCAGATTTGAACTCGTCGAATCATCATGGTCCTTATCATGATGTCTCTGACTCTGATAATGGTCATTATCCTGATCATGAGGCGGGTTATGGCATTTTGGACCTTGAAGTGTCACCATTGGACCTTTACCGTAACGACACCATCGAAGAATCACGATTGGACCATGATTATCATGATGACTCTGACCATGAAGTATCACCATTGGACCTTTACCGTAATGACCCCATCGAAGAATCACGATTGGGACCATGATTATGACAATTATGATTATGACTCACTAAGCTAATGAATGACGTCCGAAGATCCTCCCAATCCCAAGTCCTTTCCCAAGGATTGAGGCGAAATGATACAAAAAAGGATCTTTTGATGTGTACAAAACCCACCAGCATGTCATTTGCTATCATGGCGATGGCGATCTTAAGATCTGACTACATATTTAAAAAAAAACAAAATTTTGTGTATGTACATAGTTTTTAGCAAATAAGTATATCAACAAGTTTTATCAAAAGATTGTGCTTTTTTTGGCAACATTTCTAATACCTATTTAGATTTTCATTTATCAACCTTGTGTGATTTTAGTATCAAATGAAAGATTGAACTCTCTAGATTGCCATATTGAACATTTTACTGCCATAATAAGTTGCCCATACAAAAATGTTTTGGTTAAAATCTCGAAATTTGACTAATACAATCCGATATTTTAACCAAAAAATTATGAAGTTGTTCGATTTCTATAAACAAAAATTGTTCGGTTAAAGTGTTTAAATTTTTTAATTATATAAAAAATAGTTTTTTCTGAAAAATTTCGACATTTTGACCAAAATTTCAAAATAATTTTTGTAACATCAGAATCAGCATAAAATTCGGATCATTTTGCTATTTATACTTTTGGTTTAGCTTCTCTAACAAAAAAGTTTTAGGCACTATTTTCCATTTTGGCACTTTTGACCGAAACGCCCATTGTGACATTTTTGGCTGAAACCACATATTGAATAAATTGAAATTAAAATTAAAAAATACATTGTTTCAAAATTTAAGAAGAAATACAAAAATTTGTACATTTAAGTAAAATTATTGTTACAAAAATTTTAATCAAAAAAACAACCCATAAAAATAAAAGATTTAATTAAGAATTAATGATTTTATAGATTATTTTTTAAGTTGAGAATCAATAAAAGAACGCAAATCGTTATCGGTATCGAGTATCGGAAAAATATCGGGTTTTTTCGGCATCAATGTCGAGTATCGGAAAATTTCAAATATCGAGCAGCTCTACCGTCTAATAACGGGATACAGAACGCTGAATGTGTTTTACTTACTAAGTAAGCTAAAAAAATTTAGCTACCAATCAACAAATGATGTCGACCTTTGGGGTCGACATTTCCAAAATTTGGCGCAAATAGGTGCAACAGAAAGTCCAAGTACCTTAAGTTGACCGAAAAGGCAAAGACGCTGTGAATCCTTCGCCTTCTGTAATAAAAAATCGTGGGGGGGATTTCAACCCTAATTACACCCAATGTTCAACCCATATAAAATATTGCAGAATAATTTTCTAACAATTCACAAGATTGTCATTTTAAAATATACCATTATGTTCAATTATTTATGAATCAAAATTGTTGATCTTCGTTGATTCTTTTTATTTTTTTGTATCTAAGAAAGACTAAAATAAAAATACCGTAAAACCTGTATTAGAACACCCGGGTGTTATATTTTTCAATACCTCTGCAGAGGGGTGGTCTATTTGAGGGGGGTGTTCAAATGCAAGGGGATGTTATATTTTTCAACCTCAGCTAAGAAGAGGGGAGCACTATTTTTCGAACCCTCAAATCTGTTTCTGAAACGAATTTTTCCGAAAATTTCTTAAGAAAAATGAAAAAATCTTCAAAATTTTTGAAATTTATTAAGAATGTCGAAAAAATCTTCAAAATATTGTGGAAAATTTCTTGTGAAATTGAAAATCTTCAAAATTTCCGAACATTTTCTTAAAAAAAGAATAAAATTTCTCAAAAGATAATTTCTTAAGTAATCTTCTAAAGCATTGCGACTACAGTTTCGATATCTCTTTAAAAATGGGATAATCGTACTAAAAATTAGTAAGATTATCATTATAAAAATATTATATAATACACGATTATAAATTTGACAGTGAAGCAATTACCTCATTTTTTTGAGGTAATTGCATCACTGTCAAAATTTAGAGCCCTGGAATTCGGACGCTTTAAGGTAACCGCGATATCGGAATTGCCCACGAAATTGAGCTAGACAAGATAAAAGAGACTTTGACAGCGATGAGTCCATTGATATTTTATTTTATTTTTTGTTTACCTTATATAAAAATACAAATTTGAATAGAACACCCGGGTGTTCAAATGCAGGGGGCGTTCTAATACAGGTTTTACGGTAAGTTAGATTAACAAGAAAGTGTTATGTAGGGGGGGATGACACTTTCCCAGAGGTCTCATTCATTATAATAGTTAGTGAGACCTAGTCGAGTATAATTTATATGAAAAAATTACCCATATATAGAAAAAGTTCGGAAAAAATTCAGGAAAATAATGACTCAGGGAATAGTGTTAAATAATAAAAAAATTCAAATGTACCGATTCAGGCTCAGAAGCAATATTGATCAGAAAAATGGCCAATATTTTGGGCATATGGATTTGCCTGAGGACAACTAATTTGAGCCTTCAGGGTATTTTCTTTAGAAATGCGGTCGAAAATTCATATAAAATCGGTTAAAAATTTTCTGAAACTTCGAACAAAAGCAAAATTAAATTCGAATCCCTAGCGGTGAGTTGAAATTCAATAAAATTTGATAAACGATAAGTTTATTTTCTTTCCAAAATAGCCATTTAAATATAGAATTAAAAGACAAAAAAAAACAAATAATAAAAAGGATGTATTTAAAAAAATTCCTTATAATTTATAAAGATTAAAATGAAAATAAAGTTTTACTATATAATTGCAAGAATATTGCAAACGAAGAGACAATAAAATGATGTTGTTTAAAAAAGCATTAAAGTATGGATCGAATCAGGATTATTGAAGCAATATTTTTTTATAATACTATAAAACTTATATTTATTATACACATTATTTCTTATTTTTCATAAATAATTACAACCCATATAAAATTTCTGAAAATTACAAATAATTTCTAAATTTAATGGAAAAACATCAGTCGCCTTTCAGTGTTCAGAACCAAAAACAGCTAAAATTTGCCTTTTGTAATTGAATTTGGAATGGGAGGAGGGATTTGACAAAAATTGGGGGCAAGGATTTCCAGGGACATGTGCTAAATTTTGGGATTGTCGACTTACTAGGTCGACAAGCCTGTTGATTGGGGAAAGTGGAATTTAGAAATTCTGTTTTTGTTCCATTAAAATGTAAAAAATATTTTAAGGCAATGTGAACAATGAATTTTAATTTTAAAATAATATCGTTTCGCATTGAATTGACACCCTATCAGATAATCATCCCTTAAATTATTACAAAAAAAAACACAAGTTTCACTATATATTTTGGTTTTAACTTTTAGTCTGAGAAAAGTATTCGGACTTTTCATTGCAGTTCATTGGCTAAATTTTGGAGTTGTCGACCTTTAAATAAATTTACTGATTGATGACAAACAGAAATTCTCAAAATTCATGTTACATTTATATATGTATCATGAATTTTTCCCCTACGGGTTAATCTTTTTTTTTTGATCCTTGATCTTTTATCCCCTATGGGTTGATCTCACATTGAATAAATTTTTATTCTTATCGTTCAAAGATTGCATGGTCAATTTAAGGTTAAATGTGAGCTTTCAATTTTTATTATTAATATCAACTTTTAATTTTTATAGCATTTTTCAATAGCTGGTTCAAAAGGTATTAGCTTGGCCCCAAGGTTTGTCATTTTCACTCATTTTTAAATTTAAATTGAACAAATTTCGCTTCAAAAATGTCCCATACCTTTTGGTTTTCACAAAGGGACATTTTATGCCACCAAAATTGGCCAAAAGGTTTTGGCCGTTCAAAACCCTGGGGCCGGCCTCAGTGTTTGCGACCCTACCCCATCGTGTACTACTAATGACAAACGCCAAATATTTATTAATTTTTTATTTTAATGAATTAGATTTTCAATCCAAAAAATACAATAATTAGACGAAAAATTTGCCAAATTTAACATTGATTTTAACAATTAGTATATGGATTAGACAAAAATTATTATGATGGATGACAGGTCAGCATCGATGCTTTGTCGTTAAAAAATGGTCAATTGGGGCGTTAAAAAGTGTCAAATGAGGCTTGTCTAGCCAAGAACTTTTTTGTAAGAGTTGCTAGGCCAAAGATATAAAAAGCCATTGTGCAGAATTTTATGCTATAGCAATATTTCAATTTTTTTAATTAAATTCAGTAAAAATTTTTAATTAAAACAATTTTACTATTTATTTATTTTGTAGACTACAGTTTTCCTTGACATAAGTAGATAAGCCATTTTATGAAATAATTCATATAATAATGTTAGTTAATTTGAATGGGTTGTATAATTAAAGTGAAAATTAAAGTTGAACTTAAAATTCTTACATCATATTTGATTTTTTTCTGATATATTATTTGTTGTTATTCTTTTCGATAAACATTATCATGAATAAATTTAAGGACACTTAAAATTAATAGCAACGCTACTTTTCAATGATTTTTAAAGAACTCGAAACTACTGTAGCCATTACCACAATTTCCATTGCCATATAATGAAAATTTGTTAAATTTAAAGATTATTGCGGACAATTTCTCGATTTTTATTTTTGTGATGTGCATGGAGCAATTTAATTTCGGATTCAACTCTTGATTCATTATAAAAATAGTTTGATTGTTTTATATGGGTTCATCTTTTTTAACAATCAATAATTTTTAAAAAAATTTTTGACTAAGAAATGGAATTTTGGAGGCACTCATATAAAGAAATAAATTGAATATTTCCTTTCAAGTTGTATTTAAATAGTTTTATTTTAAGAAAAGGAAATTAAACAATCTTAAACATCGATTATACTATGAATTGAAATGCTTATATAATAAAATTATTTTTACCTAATTATAGCCTTAACTCGCCAACTCACCGATTTGGCTTTTGTTGTTGTTGCTGTTGTAGCCACATCCTTCATGTCGGGTTAGGGTCGGGCTCCAGTTTGAGGAATTTCGCCACTGCTTTGGGATTTGTCCATAAGTCTGTTGTTGTCAAAGTTGTTGGATTTGCTCGGCAGGTAAGAGGTGGTCAACGTTGTGTGGGAATCAGTTGCAGAGCGGGCAAGCATCACGGACTGATTTGTCAAGTCGCCTCATGTAGTTGTTGAGCATGTAGTTCTTAAGTGAAAAAAATTTTTCTTCAGCGGTTCCATCGAAATTTTTTCCCAAAAGTGGATATTTCTTAGAATTAACGTTCCAAAAATCAAGCGTGTCAGCTTTCATACTCATTTTATTGTCGCGTAAATAAACATTTACTTATAGTTCGGTCTAATTTCGAGCTTCAATCATATTATGAATTCTTAAATTTCAGCCCGAAAATTTATAAATATTTTCAAACATGACATTCTTAGGGATGAATAAAATTACGGATTTTTTCCGGATTTTTAGCCCAAATCCGGAACTCGGAAACCGGAATTCGGAACCGAAAAAACTCCGGAATTTCGGAATCCGTAATTCCGTCCAGCCCTGCCTAGCACCCAAATTTATTTAAAAATTTATAATTTTGCGAACGAGTACGATACTATAGTGCAATAACTAATCAGTTAAAACAAACTTGAATCAGATGAGTGCCAAATTGGTCATTTATTTGGTTAATTCTGAGAAATGTCCCAAAATTTCAACCTATAGGATTTTCAGTTTTCCTCTATTTAGGGGCTCTTCAATGGTTTATTCACGAAAATATAACATCAAATGGGAAAGTCATATGCGGACTAATAATTAAACTAACAAATGGCAGAGAATATGAATAAAAATAGTTACTTTATGAATTTGAAAGTGAATTTTTTAAAAACATTTTAAAAATAATAACTAATAATAATTGAGTCCGCCATCTTTTCTTTTAAAACATTAATTTTTTTCCAATCTTTGGATGAACGCCCATTTGTAATTTCATGATTAAAGATATAATTGATTATTCATTTTTTAAGTTGTGAATTTTCCATAAGTTGAATCATTAAGTTAAAAACTTTAATTGCAAAAGTAGCATAAAATTAGAAAGCTATCAAAATTTAGCTTTTTGAACAAAGCTAACAATAAGTTGTAAATCGAATAATCTGTTAATCAAACTCTAAAAAATTTAATTACTAATTTTCTTAAGAACTTATTCTTTCATCTTTTGTTTTATTCTATTTTTTGGGTTTTCAATCGTATCAATTTATGCAATTATTTTCTGAATTAAAAATAATAATTTTTTATGTTTATATGTTAACGATTACAAATATGCAGTTTAGCTTTTTTGGTCAGCGAAATCTACAAAAAGATTTAATTTGTTTTTGGCCCTTATCTTAATATAATCAGCGTAAAAACCCAGATAATTTCAATTCTTTTTTAGCTCCTCTTTTTTAGCTCCTAGATATTATGACGCGGTAACATGTTACGTTAGTTAGCTAATATTATCTGTCTATTTTTTTCCAAGAACTTTTCTATATTAGATTACAATAAGGAATTCATGACGGTTATTTTTTCTATCGTATGTCCTATTCATAATGATATATAAATAGGTATCATTGTGTATGAACAGTTCATTGAATTGAACTCTAACAGATTCCAATTTGTCATTTTAATGAATAGTTGTAAAATTATCTTATGGCAGATGAAAGATGAATTTTACGTCTTTGAATTAAAAAAATTATATATTTTTTAGAACTCATAGAATTTTTCCTTGCTTTTGCCTCTATGGGCTCCATGACAATTCGGCACACGACAATTTGGTACCAATCATTTTTGCGACAATTCGGCACCATAAAAACGACAATTCGGCACCATGCGACAATTCGGCACCAACCTATAATGGCGACAATTCGGCACCAAAATTCGATTTTTAAAAGACAAGAAAAAACGATAATTCGTCAGCGAAATTTGATTTTTTAAAAACTTGGAAAAAAATGGAGTTTTGGTGAAGTCTATAGCTTAAAGCTTTCAAATATTCAATAGGATGACGATCCCCACGAGTGCGAAAAATTGCAACAAGATTCTCATCTTGCGCAACATATTCAGCTCTCCGTTTAAATCCCTTTCCACGGATTCCATCGGCCGGAGATGTTTAAAAATCCGCAATTACTTGAGCCCAATGTTGTTCTTTTTCCATTTGGTGGACAAAAAAAGACAGTTTAGGATGCCCATTTCTAAATTTCAGTAAAAAATAAAAATATCAGAAAAATTTTAGTATGCCGAAAATGGGAATTAAAGGTGTTGTTCCAGGCTTCAAATATTAGTTTAAGAATTAAAAAAGCGAATTTTTAGTCTAAAAATTTTTATTTAAAAATTTATTTTAAAAAATCAAATTTCGCTGACGAATTGTCGTTTTTCTTGTTTTTTAAAAATCGAATTTTGGAGCCGAATTGTCGCATGGTGCCGAATTTTTTGGTGCCGAATTGTCGCCATTTTAGGTTGGTGCCGAATTGTCGTTTTTTTGGTGCCGAATTGTCGCAAAAATGTTTGGTGCCGAATTGTTGTGTGCCGAATTGTCGTGACACCGTTTTATTTACCCTGTGCGGCATACAAAAATAGTACCGAAGGAAAGCGAGGAAGAAACAGAAGAGTTTCCGTTGGATGAATGATTTATTCATTTAAGAGAAAAAAATTTTCGCTGGGCAAAAACTTGCTTGATTTATAATAACTAAATAAATAATTTCACCTTTCAAAAAATTGAAAGAAATTCATAAATCAAAGAATTCGGTAAATTTTTAAACAACAACAAGGGTTGCATTTTTTTAAATCGTGAGGAAAACAATTTTACCCTTGTTAGTTTTTTCCATTTAAGAGAAAACAAACAAAAAAAGTCAAGGCGGATTCATGAAATGCTAATCCACTATAAATTGAATTTACAAATAAAAAAAGAGTGATAAAAACTAGGGTGGCGACGGGGTCCCCGCTCCCCGTGGGGTCCCCGCTCCCCGTGGGGTCCCCGCTCTGCGTCCCCGTCCCCGCGGGGACACGGGGACAAAATGCACCCCTAAGAATGGGAAAATCGGCCAAAATTGATCATTATTTTTGAGAGAAATGGGAAAAAATGACGGAAAATAAAATTTTTCTAAGCAAATTTTTCTTAAGAAATGTTCGAGAATTTTGAAAAAATTTTCTCCAGCGGCCCCTATCTGGGCCGCCGACACAACTAATAATGTAGATCGGTTACAAGTTCCCGACCCTTATGTTAAAATCAACAAATGTAAATAAAAATTACATAAATTTTCAACAAACAACTATGTCTTGTCATCCTTTGTTTTTTTTTACATTGATATTTTGAAAAAAAGATCCACATTAATGGTTAAAAATGATCTAAATTGCAACCTTGGTCATAATAGAAGCCATAGAAAAGGCAACCCTATACCGAATACCAATTGCCAAATTGCTCCCTTTCTCTTTATGCAAAATCACAATTATCCATCATCTACATTGTTACTTATTAATAATGCTACAAATTTGGTCGAATTTCTTCACAAAGGGCATCTTCGATGGCATGAATATAACGTCAAAAATTTTTTTTTTGCTTTTTTGCATGGCATTTGCCATGTTTCCAGCTTTGCATCCATGAGCACGCTAAAGGGCATTTGTCCGATTTAAGTACCCTTTTTACCTCCCCCCTGAAGCAAACCATAACGACCCCCTGTTGAAAATTTTTCTCGATTTTTATCTTTTTACCCATCAAAATTGAATTCTCCGCCCCAAAAAACAGACCTACAAAATTTCAGTTCAATTAATCAACTCAAACCCTCCGAAAAATCGTGAATTTTTCAATAGGGGAGGGGGGGGGATCCCTAAACCGGACAAGTGCCAATGCCCGCTAAAGAATATAATATTTTCCGATGGTCACAATGGGCGGTTGCGGTCCGCCGTCCTTCTTGACAGGCGTGCGGAACCAAAGATTCTCCTGGTCTGGGTCCCAGTTCCGGTCCAGTTCCGGTCCAGAAAGGTATCCTCGCGGAATTTGCGGGCGGTGGCCATCTCCGCGAGCGGACAGCGCCGCAGGTGGTACCAATTGAAGCGCCACCTGCTGTGGTACAGCTCCAGGCTGAGCACCTCTCCGGTCGGCGGGTGATCAAGGCGGAAGGGCTCCTGTGGATGGGTTGCAGAAATTCGTTTTATCCTCCACCTTTTGGCACTTTTTTCGGTTTGTATCTACTTTTGACGCCCCAAAATTTTTATGAAAAATATCGATAAAATTTTCATTTTATTATTGTTTTTAGATAAAATTAATAATGGAAGAGCTGAAAAATATCACGCTTCGTAATTTATTTGATAAATTGCGTTTATCCGATGAACAATTTGAGGAGTGGTTCAAGGAAATTGGACTTCTTCAAAATCAAAGAATCTGTGAATGCGGCAAGATAATGCGCGTTTTTTGCAGTTTTTGCAATGTTTTTGCAAGCTATTTGTGTGATTTTTAGTCAATTCAATGGATCCGATGTTTCTTCAATTTCTGGTCCCAAATTGCTGAATTGTATCCCATTTATTCTTAAAATCAATATTTTTTTGATTTTTTTTGGGGGGGGGGTCAAAAGTACTGAAAAAATACCCATCTTTTAATTCAAAATTTCATTTAGACATTCGCTTTCATTGACAAAAGTCCGATCGGAGGAAAGCTCAGCGGCACAGAAAGAGTATCGATAGGGCCGACAGAACTGTTCGTGCTTCTTAAATTCAGGAGAAAATTACTTAAGAAATAAAAAATAAATTTTAAAAATGTTGGCAGAAATTTTTATAGTTTATGGAATTAAATAGATAAAAAATAATGATTACCAATCAGATTTTGTTGCTTCGTCCTCTTCTTTCCCTTTGTTGTCCTGCTTTTCTCGTCTCCATTGATGGCATCGCAAAAAATTCATTCATTTCAATCATTTTCCATACTTTATTTACTTCCAATAAAAATGATTTCTCTCTAATCCCCTTAAGGCATGGTCACTTTATCATTTGACAAATTAATGGCACTAATGAAGTTTGAGTGTCCTTTTTGCATCATTACAGATTACCAATCTAATATTATTTACAGGTGCTATGTCGTTCTCTCTAAAAGGGAAGAAACCCAAACTAAAAACTCTTTTGAACCACGGTCAAAATTTTAAAAAGATTCTATGCTTATTTCAATTTTTTTCTTCTTGGAAATTTCCAATGTCCAGTGAATATCGAATGTCAAAAAAGATACGAATCGTCTAAGAGGAAGGAATTATGGTCATGAAACAAACTTTAATTGATCAATTTATGGTTTTAATTAGGGTAGGACAGTACCGGGTTTTAACCGGGTTTTGAAACCGGGTCTACCGGAATCTAAGCCAAAATAACCGGAAAACCGGCGGTTAACCGGGCAAAAATTCAAAATCGAAAATCCTTAACCGGTACTGTCCTACCCTATTTTAATGGTGTTTATTAAATTCTCGGTGTTCTTTTTATATGGTACTTTAAATTGGTAAATTTCTTTTGCCTTCATAAATTTAGAATAGAGTTTTTTTACAGGTTGAAAAATTAAAAAAAAAAACATTTCTCCCGACAATTATCATTAGTGAATCAAGGCAAGCATCATAAAGAAAAAAACAATCATAAAAAATTTATTTGTTAGGTTCAATTGTAATTTATGAAAATCACGATTTTCTGATCCAACGAAAAATAATCATATAGGTAATTATAAAATGACAAAATAGATGTAAAATAGTTGCTAAAACCGCCTAAATTCTAAAAGCTATTAGGTGCTAAAAACTCAAAATGGTTTAAACAATTGTAGGAATGTGTTTTGTTCATATATGGTCATAAACTATGCGACAGAGCTGGATAATTTACCGCATATTACTACAGCATACCGTCAAATACCGCGTTTTTGGTCCATACCGCGTACCACTTTTTGGCTGATGCCGCGGAAAATACACATTAACGATGTGGATCGCCGAAAAATAAATAAATAAATAAATAAATAAATAAATATAGAGAAAAAATTAACTAATTTTTCATTATTTTCAAAAAAATTTCCGGCGGCCCCTATCAGGTCATCTGGTAATCATTAATATTACATTGAGATTTCTGAAAAATTGTTCATTGACCACTGACTCTTTGTCATCCAAGGATGGAATTCATTTTGTTTTATTTGCAAAAACAAAAAAAGGTGGGGAATATTGGAGACCACTTTATTTTTTCAACAGCCCGATGCCAAGAAAGATTCGAAAAGGGTCAAAAAGGGCGATGCGCGAAAAGGGTCAGAATTCAGAATGAGGTATCGTTAGGAGAGACCACGAAATGCCTAATAATTATTAATAAATAATAAAACAAACATTTTTAATTTAATAAATAAAAATTATAAAAAATTAAACCCTTAAATAATCTTAGGGAATTATATGAGTTACAATAATATTTTTCTACAGATACGCTTACAAGGGACACTCACAACATTTTATGTCAAATATTCTTAAATATTTTTCTTTGTAAATTTATTGATTGTAGCCCTGGATACGCCTTCTAATGAGACATTGATTTTAATTATTATTGTTATTCGATAAAGTTATAAAGGTTGCAAAATTTCCTTTAATAAATATTGGTCAATTCATGTAGTTTTCTCTTTGATTCTAAAGATTCAGATTGGGAAATTTGCTCTTAATGATAAATAAAAATGACCAATTAAAAAATTTATTTTTGAAAATTTTTAAAAATGCGAAAAATCGATTTTTTCGATCAATTTTGAAATTTTTCATTGAACTTCGAAAAAATAAAAGGCCAAAAAGATAGAGCTAAAATTCTACACATCTTGTTTTTTATAGTTTTGGCTTAACAAGCTTCAGGGAAAAATTTGTTTTGGTCTTCTGATTTGTCGGTCTTTTGGGTGTTGGTCTTTTGCCATCGCATCGTGTTTAACGTACATTCTCCAATGATTAATTAGCAGGTTTAAAATTATCAGAAAATATGATGTCATAAAAAAACTAAAAATTGTGTCGCAATGTCGTTTCATTTCCTCGAAATGATACAAAAACACTATATTTTGACAAAATGATTCAACTTTGTTAAATTTTAGAGACAAATTAGCGTTTTAAAAAAATGTATCTCTTTTAAATGTATTTGTTATTAAATAACTTAGCACTACTGTTAGTTCTTAGTTAGTTTATGAATTATTTTTTAAGTTTACATAAACGTAATTTTGAAGAATTCCGAAAATCTATATGAAAATAATGCTTGGATGGAAATAAACCTTGAACTTTTTACCCCATAAGAATTTATTATCGTTTTTCATTTTAATCAATTTCATCACTAAATTATTAATTCCTAATTGAAGTGCGTGATCAAATTTTATCACTAATGAATTCAATATTTGGTTATGATCTATAATTTTTCCACACAACATAAGATAAATTCTGAAATAATTTGTAAGTTTGGAAAATTGCACTCTGATCGATACTAAGGAGAGTATACCCACAGAGTATANGTAATTTTGAAGAATTCCGAAAATCTATATGAAAATAATGCTTGGATGGAAATAAACCTTGAACTTTTTACCCCATAAGAATTTATTATCGTTTTTCATTTTAATCAATTTCATCACTAAATTATTAATTCCTAATTGAAGTGCGTGATCAAATTTTATCACTAATGAATTCAATATTTGGTTATGATCTATAATTTTTCCACACAACATAAGATAAATTCTGAAATAATTTGTAAGTTTGGAAAATTGCACTCTGATCGATACTAAGGAGAGTATACCCACAGAGTATACCTGTACAACCAAAGTTGTTGAACGTTCTTGAAGGTGGTGATGATCGAGATTAGTCCAATTTCACCATTTGCTTCGCATCACCGCTCGGCTAATGGCTGATGAAGGGATGTGCTCCCCACGACTTGAGTATATGTCTGACACGGCGGTGGGATTCGAACCCACTTCCCAGGATTTGTGTCCCGTGTGATAGACCACTACACCACGCCGCCGACTATTTTTGGGACACACATACACACCATAAATACTAAAAGAAAATTTCACAACAGCAATTTCAATACATTTTTCGCAGAACCTTTCCTCGATTTTGGTGACTAAAAATAATATAATCTTAAAAAGATTCATTTTCAAATTTTTATATGGGTTACATCAGATGCCAGATCACTTTTGGTTTTAATCATACTCATAATTTTGAGGACCGATTGCATCTTCTTTAATAACAGCAGCAGGGGCGTCGACAAACGATAATGACAAATTTTCTGAATTCATTGGAAGCAATAAATCAAGAAAATCATAACCAACAAAACAATCGGATGCCGAAAATTTTGGAAACAGGTCCAAATCTCGTTACAACAAGCTGTATTTTTATTCATTTTGGAAAAAGTGTGCCAATGTAAATTTTACCTCCGCATATCCATTCCGGCGCTAGTTGAAAGACGTTGACTTTTGAAAATCCATTAAAAGGGTCCCCCCTTTTCGACAAAAATGGGAAATTTTTTTTTGTTTTTTGCAATGCTTTTGCTCAAAAAGTAGTTAAAAGGGTAAAAAATGCCAAAAATTTTTTTTTGGTTTTCAATTGAAAAGGGTCCCCCCTGTTACATTTTGGGTTTTCAAAAATCAACGTCTTTCAACTAGCGCCTCCATTCCACTATTCAAACTATGTCTTTTTTTAACATCTTAAATTTGCTAAAAACTTAGCTATTTGTGCATTTATTGGAATTTTAGACATTTTGTAGTATATACATGCAAATTATTCATTTTTGCACTGTTGAACCAAACGGCATAACACCGATTTTTGTAATATATATGAACTTTAAAATATTTTGACGTCAGCTCAAAAAGTCAATGACGCATATGTTAAAATAGATGTCTGAATCTGATTCAGCGTCAAAAATTACCCCGCGGAAGTTGTTTAGATGATTTTACGAAAAAATTTTAGTGTGTAACAGAAAAGTACTATAGAATATGAGTATGAAGAATAATTTTAAGGTTACACATAACCAGGGTAAATTTTTATATGCAAATGCATATTATTTTTGCTGGCTTAGAACGGCTTAATAATCACGTAAAACATGTTTTTAGCATGTTTTGAACGCTCTAGCATGGATTTCTAACTGCATATTTTTGCATATTTTCGACTTTTTGTGCATATTTGCATATTTCGCATATTTTGCGCATATTTGAGCATATTTTGGGCATTTTTTGAGAAATTTTTGCATATTTTGGGAAAATTTTTTTGAAAATTTTCGGACATTTTTCAGTTTTTTGGCAATTTTGAAAAATTCCAGATTGATTAAACTTTTAATAATTTTCAAGGAAAATTGGCCAAATTTCTTAAGGAATCACATTGTTTTTCAAAAAATCTGCAAAAAGGCCAAAAATGCAAAAAAAGTACCAAAGTTAATTTTAGCCTAAAAATGCCTTAAATATGCAAAAAACCACTTTATAACAAAGAATTGCTTTTTTAGGCAAATTTTTGTGTTTTTAGGTCATATTTTGCAAAAAAAATTGCGCATATTTTGAGCATATTTTGTATATTTGAGAAATTTTTGCGCATATAAAAATTGACCCTGCACATAACTACGATTTATACATTAAATGATCTTATCTTTAAGATTAGAATAGTATTTTGACCTGAATTTATAATCAACAATTTTCATTTATGAATCTTTCATTATTTTTTGGCCAGGACGTCTGATTATTTTAAAAATAACAAATAATAAAAATAAAATCCCTATAATAAAAATTATCCTGAAAATTTTTATGAGTTAAAAGTTAAAAATTGAAGGATAGATAGTGACCTCACGGTAAATTAAAAGTAAGAAAATAATATCGAAATTTAATTCAACAAAACATAGTAATTTCAAAATGGCTATGGTGACTAATTTAAATTTTTTAATATAATTTCATTAAGCAATTTTTTAGATACAAATTTTTTGACCTGGAAAAATCAAATCATAAGAATAAGAAAATTCTGGAATTATTCTTCGCTAATTTTTTTTTAATATTTTTTTTCAAATTTATTTTATTCAAGAATGTTGACTAATTTAATCAGCCAAACTGAATAAAATTCAGAAAAATTATAAATAAAAATAAATCTTTCTCGAATGGTTTGAACAATGAAAAAAATTTACAAATATATACCGCTAAAAAATCGAGAATCGTCTCATTTAGGAATCCGGAATTTGACCAAAAAAAGTGCTTC
This sequence comes from Rotylenchulus reniformis, assembly GCA_001026735.1. Taxonomy (NCBI): domain Eukaryota; kingdom Metazoa; phylum Nematoda; class Chromadorea; order Rhabditida; family Hoplolaimidae; genus Rotylenchulus; species Rotylenchulus reniformis. Next base: position 1,279 of record LDKF01002332.1, on the reverse strand, counting down.
GGTTCCCGATGCAGCCTCATTAAAAAGAATAAAAAAGATAATTCATTTGGTGAAATTTTTTTTACATAAGCTATCTATTTCGATGTCAAGATTTGCAATCATACCTCTATTTTATTATATGTATCTCTTCAGAGATTCTAATAATTATTTTTATTATTTACTATAATATAAGAGCGAATTTGAACCCGATGTATGTAGCAGTTTTTCCGTTTTTCATATTAAAATTTATTTTGGTTATGAGCTAAATAGCAAACATGGGTTTGCATACGAGGTTATATAGCGGTTGCAAGAGAGAGTCATGTATCGTAGAAGTATAAATTAAAGGTGCTCAGATTATATTGTTCCCCCCTCTCAATAAAATAACATAATATTCCACAACTATAAAAATTATTTTAATGGTATATCATATATTAAATAGTAACTAATGATAACATTTCAAATCCTTATCAGCACCAAATTAAATTATTGAATTTTGAGATAAATATCATTGAGATATTCCGAAGCAGAAAATTTTGATTCCGTCCACACCTGCCTGGCGCCTACTATGGTTATTGCTAAATACCGGCGGAAAAATGATAAATTTTTTTGTTTTGAGAGTCTTTGAAGATTAGTTCACAACTATGTACATCTTTAACTTCTACTAATTGATCATTTGCTTTGATGATTTAAAAAAGATAATTGTTAAACCAACATGAATTAATTATTATTCAATATAATTTTTTGACACATCTGTATTGTTTTTAAATATCTTATAAAAATTAAAAAAAAAGTTACCAATTACAATTTTCTTATATGTTATGTTTCATCTTACAATTCATCTTAAAATTTCATAATATTTGTACAAAAAGAAAAGTTAAAAAATAATGCTCACAACATACTTACAATTTTTGCGCCTATGCATGGTAGTGTTTGCTGAAAAAACAAATAAAATATAACTGATAAAGCAGAAATTTTCAGGCCAAACATCCAAAAATTAAATTAAATACAAAAATTTCTATGATTTTTCAAAGGTTCCAAAAGATAATTTTTTAAATTATTTTATTGTTCATTTAAATATTTAAAATATTATTCACTAAAGGATGTGAGCATCCAACGATTCCTTTCCTTGTTAAATTTATTCAAACGATTACATTTTTTACATTGAACTTTATACAGGTTATAATTTCTTGTGTATTTCAAAATAAACTATTAATGTTAGAACCTTTCTTTTTTTATATTCCCTGAAATTTTAATAAGTTTTAAAATCAATTAGACTGGCCTGCTTCGACCATGAAAATAT
>LDKF01002331.1:0-13774 GCA_001026735.1 Rotylenchulus reniformis | reverse complement strand
GAGCCGTTGTGTGGCGGCCGGTGTGTGGCGAAACTCATCAAACCAACAGCTTTTTTTCTGAACCATTCTAGACCAAAACTATAAAAGACAAAAATGTGCAGAATTTTATTCTCTATCTTCTGATATTTTTAATTTTTTGAATTTCCTTAGAAAAAGTTGAAATTTTTCGAAAAAATCATACTTTTATAGGGAAAATTTAAATTTTAGTGGAAATTTCAAAATTTTCCAATGAATTTCAAATAAATCAAAAATATCAGAAGATAGAGAAAAAATTCTGCACTTTTTTGTTTTTTATAGTTTTGGTCTAGAATGGTTCAGAAAAAAAGCTTTTGATTTGATGAGTTTCGCACACACCGGCCCGCCACCTCCCCTTGGGCATGTATGTAGCTAAAGTTTAGCCATGTCATCCCTCCCTTTTGCCATCCGTCCGTTATCTTTCTTCACCATTAATTTTGACTCTGGAAAATAGTTCTAGATTTTGGAAAACATTGCGGGTATATTCTGAAATTTTAGTCTTCTGATGTATGATCAAATAAGATAATAAAATGAACGAAATTTAAAATGCCTTCCATCTTGTGAATATATTTAATGATGTACAATGTACACTGTGTAGATAGAGAAAAAAAGTGAAAATTCATCCAATTTAAAGTGTGCATTTTGCTAAAAGTTCAGTAAAAAGTTCAAAATTTTTCTCTGAATACCCATTCTTAGGGGTGCTTTTTTAAACCGTAAAACCGGCGGTTTTGGTACCCCGGTTTCCGGTTCCGGTTTTTGGGCCAAAAAACCCGGTTACCGGTTCCGGTTAACCGGAACCGTAACCGGTAGTGAACTACCCTAATGCAAAGCCAGAGCCTAATATAGAGTTGATTGAATACATATTGAGACATATTAATTAGAACGAAAATTACCATAGAAAAAGTTGGCTAGGATCTACTTAAAGGTCAAAAAGTAAAATTCATTCTCATCTGCATCGGGCATTTTGTTCCAGGGTCACATCCGCGCATTGGGCGGCAATTATGCACAAGTGAAGCAATGTTTCAGGCCCAAGGAAAATTTGCTGAAAGTGGCTATGAAATGCACGGAGAATCAGCACAAAAATGCGTAATTTTTTTTTTAAATTTTTGCAATTTTTTCCAACAAGATACAGCTGCAACAAGGAACCGAAAACCTTGAAATATGTGCCCAAACGCTATGCACAAACCTTGGAAAATGCGGCGATGGCGGAGATCGATCGAATGATCGGGCGCATGGGCATAGACAAGACCCCGTCGGGGAAGAAGCTGGTCAATGTGGGCAAAAAGCTGTTCGGATGCATCAAGAGGTGCATGGCAAAGAGTGCGGCGAACTGTGAAAGAAGTCTCAGGTAAGACGGGGGGTTGGACAATTCGGAAAAATGATTGAACTGATTTAACGCACAATATAACGTAGGTTTTACAATGTTGGCTTCTGCGTCTGCGTTTTCCGCAGCAGCCAGCCGCAGAACTCAGATGTGTTTGCTGCTGCGGCTAGACGCAGAAATTTTCGGCAGCATTGTAAACACGTCTGCGTTCTGCGGCTGGCTACTGCGGAAAACGCAGACGCAGAAGGCAGCATTGTAAACACATCTGCGCTGCGCTTGCCGTAGAACGCAGCAAAAAACGCAGCATTGTAAACACAGCTTTAATCGGAAGTTGTTGCGAAATTTGGAACTATACTGCAGTACTAGAAAAATGGGTATATTCTTTTCGAACGAAAAGAATTCAAGGAAAACCGGAATTTTTGAACCGATCTGGTGCCTGTATGAGCTCGTACCAATCTTGTTTATATATAATTTAAGTTCATTGTTTTAAAATCTAATATGATTATGTTTATAAAAAATAACTGTATGCGGATGAATATAATAATTTTGTTTCTCTATTATAGAATAATAGAAATTAGGTACATACAGGGTGCGGTAAAAGTCCTGTTACACTATTTGTCTGCCTATAACTTTTCTTTGAGAGGAGGGATTGTTTATCACTTTTTTAGGTTTTGTAGCCCATTCATTTCTCTATTAAATCTAGCCATTGAATATCGAAAATAACATTATCCAATAGGGGAAAAGAGCCTCCAAAATATCAACCCTACTTGACGTCTCTAGGATGATTGTCTCCGAACCTTCAAAAAAATTCCAGTAAAAAATTTTCGAAGGAAAAATTAAATTTTTATGCATAAGTTGAATGGTACAATAGTGACTTTCAAAAAGAGCTAGAGATCAAGGTCTCTCAATACCCAATGGATTCAGCAGAGGCTCAAGAAGCCAGTATACCACAATCTCTGGATTTTCAAGAAAATAATCGGATACTAGACCGGGATGAAAAGGAAATCAGTCTAGCTTATGGGCAAAAATGAACTATATCTCGGGCCCTATAAACCCTAAAAAAATCAGCTTAGCTTACAAATCAAATGAAGAAATTTAACTCCAAAAATATCGATTGTTCTTCCAGCGGCACGCAGGTACCCCCCATACTTCCGGAGAAATTTTTTCACAATCGAAGCCTATCCATAATCATCAAAATGACATAGTAGGGGCAGAAAAACCTGCTCTTTCTGATCATATGGTCATTCATTTCAAAAAGNGCAAAAAACGCTGATTTTTGGGTGCCTAGGGGCCCAAATCAACAAAATTTCTCATAAAAGGGAAAATCTCCGTGGCATTTTGAAACCTCGTTCTATGGACTACTTTTTGGCCCCAAGAGAGAATTTTCCAACAGGACTCTGCAATAGCCCACAGGGCTCGCGAAGTTCAGGCCTGGTGTCGGGCCCATCTGCCCGGGTTTATCACAGCTCAAGAATGGTCCCCGTATTCTCCCGATCTGAACTCGATGGATTATTCCATCTGGGCCATTTTGGAGGCCAGGGCCTGTGCTACTCCTCATAAAAATTTGGAGTCGCTTATGCAGGCCCTTCTCCGGGAAAGGGACAAAATTTCGGTCCAAGAGCTGCGTGCCATCGTCGAAAATTTTTCCACACGACTTCGCCTCTGTATTCGGGCCAAGGAGGGACATTTTGAAACCTATTGTTTGTGTTTGTACCAGTGTTTTCCTGACCGGGGTTTTTGTCCCGATGACCTGACCTGACCTGACCGAAAATTCCGGTCATCGAAAAATGACTGACCTGACCAATGACCGACCCTCCGGTCAGGTCAGGTCAGGTCATCCGGTCAGCTGACCAAAAATGACCGAAATTTTTTCTCATTTCGATAAGATTTTTCCCAAAATTATATTTGTGCAAATATTTTTAAGAAGAAAAACAACCGAATAGATCAATATAAAAACGAATTATTTGATTATTTCAATTAGATCAGGGCTGACAACTCTCAAGGCCCTTAATAAACAAGTATATCGAGGAACGAGGACAAAATCTAAGATTTTGGGATAAAAATAAGGTGATACATTTTAAAAGGCAAATTTTTCATCAATAAAAAATAAATAATGGAATTTTAATCTTTTTCAATATTATTCGACGATTTTCAGAAAAATGATCATTATTTAAAGTTTTTTTATGAAACTTTTACTGTATTAATTGATGTCGGCGGTCCTGCCGGGGAAATTTTTGAAAATTAGACCATTTTTCTTGACAAAATCGATCGATTCTTTGAATGAAAATTTTTATTTTCATCTGTAATGTAATGTAAAAACTGTAAATGGAAAAAATTTCCAGGGGGGGGGGATAAACTGCATAAGTACCGACTTTTGAAAGCTCATAGAAATTTGAGGGACAGAGAACAGACAGAAAAAAATGAAAGAGTGTGGAAGAGAAGGTTAGAGAAAACAAGAGAGTGTGTTGGAGACACGGTGAGGGTCGTTTCAGTCCCCACGTTTCAGTCCTCAGGGTGGAAAAATGGTCGTAACTTGGTTCAAACCTAACCTAGAGAAACGAGCTTGGTGTCAAAAGATAGGTCTAAATGTCTGCTATAAATTTGCAGAAAAGATCATCCGGATTGGCCAAGTGAGAAAAAAGTTATGGCCAAATTAACCCACTAAATCGTGATTTTGGCCAAAGATTTGGCCATAACTTTTTTCTCACTTGGCCAATCCGGATGATCTTTTCTGCAAATTTATAGCAGACATTTAGACCTATCTTTTGACACCAAGCTCGTTTCTCTAGGTTAGGTTTGAACCAAGTTACGACCATTTTTCCACCCTGGGGACTGAAACGTGGGGACTGAAACGACCGAGTCCGTTGGAGACAGAGATTTTTAGGGAATTCGTGCCAATAAATAGTCAATTTCAAACAAAAAATCAACGAACTTCGCAAATTCCGGTCAGTGACCGCCGGTTATGACCTTTTCGATTTCTGGTCATGACCGGATGACTGACCAGGGGTTGTGGTCATGACCGGAATGACCTGACCAGAGACCCCGGTCAGGTCAGGTCAGTCACCGGTCAGGTCAGGTCAGGTCATTTTGGTCAGTGACCAAAGCCGGTCAGGAAAACACTGGTTTGTACTCTCTTATGTTGCGCATCTTTTGACATTATTTGATTGTAATTTGATTAATTAATAAAAAAGTTATTTACAATTTGCTGTGTAATAGGACTTTTGCCGCACCCTGTACAACATACATACAATAGTAACTTGTATCTATCTACAGTATGCTGATGCAGCATATTTGCATTCTTAATCCTACTGTACCATATGATACGATAACAAATTATTCAAAGTTGCGGCCTTTTGCTGCCCTCGGACCGCGAGGTGGTGATGAACACCAAACAGTGCGCCATCAAAAGCGGCTTCAACACCGCCAGTGCCCAACAGTTGTGCCAATGCGCTGCCACGGCGGGAGTGAAGTGAGCGGAGGGAGAAGGAGAAGGAATTCGTGCCGAAAAACATTATTTCAAAATTTTCAGGGATTTGAAGAGCCTCTGTTCGAAGATCATCATCTCGTGAAATGTTAAATGGAGGGGAATTATCACGAAACTTTGTAGACATTTAATGACCAAATTGATCTATCCATCTTGATACATAATATGCCATCTTAACATATTGCAAAATCAAATGCAAATTTTTTTATTGATGATTATTTGTTCGATTTTTGATTAATAGAATGTTGCATGTTTTAAAATTTTAAAGCACTAAATTTGGAATAATAATAGGTGAATAACTATAGGAGGATCCATAATATACAATATATGTGGGAGGAATATGCCATTTTTGGATTAAAACGTGTGAGAGGCAAATTTATGCAAATCCATTTATGAGGTAGTTACATATGTTGTAGTATGCAAAATATGGACTTTAGAAAGGCCTCAAATTTGCGAGAATTGCTATTTTAGGAATATTAGAATAAAATTATTATTGAAGCATCACCAAATTAAAAATCGAAACATGCTATGAATTGAATAAAATTACATTTGCAGGCCATTATTCCTGAGTGAGATCATCTTTATAAAAGGGCTTCTCTAATCAGTCCCTAAATAAAGCAGATTACATGGGTTTGATTCCATTTAACTTTTTAATCCAATAAAAATTTTGTAAAAATTCACCAATATAATTTCGAATAAATGCAAAATTTCAATTAATCAAAAAGGAAGGGATTTTCTTGTGTTGACCATATCATGAAAGTTAAAAAATTAATGATCCTTTGTTCTTTTTAATAATCTTCGTCAATCGAGACAATATTTTAGTCCAAAATGGCAGGAATAATGAGTTTTATTTAATTTTCTTATATCAAATAACAATGATAAAATAACTAAAAATCCATAAACCCATACGAAATTTGCTTAATTCAACAATAATTTTTTATCAATTAAACGCTTAGAAAACATAATACTAATGTAAGGGATAATTTTTTTTGTTCGGATGTTTCAAATCAATTAGGCCCCTTAATATTTATTTTAGCATTGTTCATTATTCATTATAAATTATTGGAAATTACAAGTGATCACTTCAGAAAGATGATCATGCTCATTACGTTTATATTCTCTATTTTTTCAATATTGATTCCGGGGCATTTAATTGCATAACACACGGGGAATGAGCATGATGGCTTAAGCTATAACAATTTTGCTAAAAAAAACCCCTTATTGAATAATTGCTAATAAGTAGGGCTGAAAAAAATGGGAAAAATATCGAAATAGATATTTTTTGCGGAGGCTCAAAATGGCATGAAAATCAAATAAAAAGCATTTCTAGCTCGATTTGAGTCCAAAATCAACAACTTTTTTGTCGATATTTTTGATATTTTTCGATATTTTCGACTTTATGTCGATATCGTCAATATATTCTAGTTATGTCGATATTTTCGTCGATATTTTGCCATTTTGGGAAATTCTTAAGCAAAAATACAATAAAATCCAAAAAATTTTAATTGAATTTTTTTTCCAAAGAATTAAATTTTTTGTATAATTCTTATGTATGGCTTTTCATAACCAATTCGAAAATTTTATGTCGATATTTTCATTAATTTTGGCCGGTATTTTGCGTTTTTAACCGATATTTTATACGTATATTTTGCGTTTTTATGTCGATATTTTTTCCAGCCCTACTAATAAGATGATTATTGTAGATAAAAAATATTATGCAAATTCTATTAAGAATATGCAATTTAAGACGTAAAAATGCCACAATCCAAAATCAAATCCAGATAGGAAGGAAGCATCATAGATCATAATGCCTATTAATGAGTAATAAAGCCTATAAAACAGGGTCAACATCCGCCTCATGTATAATAAAGATTACTCACAGCAGTAATTTTTGAAATATTCATAAATAAAAAATTAACATTTATGAATTCGAATAAGTGCTAATCCAACTAACAAGAATCTTAAAAAAATTTAAAGCATTGTATTGTTAGATATATCCTCTATGTTTTTTTTCACAATTATTATTTTTCGGATCGCTTGCTTTTTAAAAAGACGATATAAGAAAGAGAAAGGCCAATATTTTTTAGTATTTATGAATATTTTCTTAAATCCACTTATTCAATATTACTTGGCTAATCAAATCAAAAAATAAAAACATTTATTTCTATGTTACTTATAAGTAACAATGGACCATTTAAGTTTGGATTTGGACGCTTTTTTATTTAAAAATCCGTAAAAATTTATTTAAAAATATAGCATGGTGTCATCCAATCAAATTTTGGCACCTTTTCATTAAGAATTATAAGTGATCAATTCAGAGATTATGATTATTGCGATTATCTTCTTCACATTTTCACTGTTAATTCCGGCGCATTTCGCAAATGATTGCGATCAGCAAAAGTTGCGCGACAATTTTGTGGACATTGCCAATGCCATTGCGGGCGACAGCCGAAATGCAAATGTGCTACTGGAGCCATTCATCAACTTGGCACTTCAGCTGGAGCCAAAGCAGAGATCCGAGGCATTTGCCGAGTTTTGTGCAGGAAAAGGCATGCCAATTTCTGCACAAAACCCTGCCGATAACCGGCAAAAGATTGCCAATTGTATTGCCAAACACATTTTGCACGAACATTTGGGGCAACAACTGGTTGCCAGCAACGGGCACAAACACATGGCACACATATTATTACAGGTGCTATATTTTGCTTTTCAAATAAAAAACAATGAATGAGCCATGCCCTTTTAGACAAGTCCATTATTAAAAAATCGACATTTTGGCTGAAATTCAAGAAACATCGCTCTTTTCGTCTAAATAAATCTGTGTTCTGTCTTTTAACAAAAAATGTTTTATGGTAGCACACGAGGGGATTTGATCCATGGATTCGGGGATAATCAAACCAGAGGGAGACCAAAAGTCTGAACTTTGGGGAATCCACCAAAGGGCAACTCCCTCAATCAGCCTCGTATTTTTTTTTTCAAAAAACAATCTTTTCATATGTCTTCTTTTTGTTATTAAATATCACAAAAAATGTAGAAAGAATCTAGAAAACTTTGATTGGATTTTTGGTGATTTTAATTATAGTTTTCCGATGGATACTCTTTATTCTTTAATAAAATGTGAAAAATAAGGAAAAATAATTCTCGGGAGATTGGAGGGATTTATGAGTTAATTAAATATATTTGCAGATGTTGCTGATGGACAAAGCGGAAATGCTAGCGGAGTTGTTGCACAATGTATTAACTCAACGGTGGCACAAATTTATATTTGTGGCAGATAATGTCCAAAAATTGGATGTTTTATTCGAAGTTTTCCTGACAAATCCCCGAGAAGAACTTGGCCAAGTGTTGGATTTGTACAAAAAGATTTACAAAAAGGATTTGGGACATGAGTTGGACAGATTGGCACATCAGAAATTGGTGGAAAAACCGATTGTGGACATTTTGAAAGAGAGAATGGACCACAGTAGGGAAGAGGAGGCGAAAGTACAGGTATGTTATACTGTATAAAGTAGCATCCAGCTCATCAACTCGATGTGTCTTATCGATTATGATACAAATATTTACCGTATATACTGTTTTAATCAACACGGATAGATAAATGTTCAATATATTTTCAAACGGGTTAAATATAACAGTGGGTTAATAATTTCAGATGGGCTAATTTAAAACAATATATACGGTATTCATTTTGCATTTTCAACCAAAATGACATTAAGTGCATTTCTTTTATGACAAGGGGGTCACTTTGCTTCACCCTGAGAAATCATATCAAAATGCATAACCATCTGTCAGAAATTTATTTTTTGATGAGGACAAAAGCGCAGCTTGTTCGTTTGATTCAATTCTATTAGATTTTTGCTCATATAAATTGTCAAATGTTTTTAGAGAGAAATTGGGAGTTCAATTTCAAAATTGGACACCCTTTGTAAGCATTGGCAAACAATTTATGATCCATTTCAATCGGAAAAAGAAGAGGATTTGGGGCATTTGAAGCCCCGGACCAGGATGTGATGACAATGTTGGGACTCGTCAAGAACATTTTGGTTAATTTCGACACGGATTCGGAGGATGCCGGCCGAGTCGGGCACTTTTGGCAAAACAATTGTGTCTTTCTCCACGAACACATTTTCCACGAGGAAATGGACCAAAAATATTTTGAGACCCTGCAGCGGATGCTGATCATCGGCAACCTGATGGGGCAGGGATCGCGGACGGTGTACTTCCAGCAGAGACTTGCTAGCGCAGTTGCTAGCAAAGATTTCGAAGAAATTAACCGATTGATAGCAACCCGAGCTAACAAGGATTTGCGACAGATCATCGAAGCGAACTATGGGTATTGCAGTGATAGTGAAGTTGAAGGGCAACAATCAGAGTCACACATTGATAAATCAACTTTGATGAAGGCAAGTCGGATCATGGCTTAGGTAACTTATTATAATGTTAGATGATAGTAGCTGGAGGAAAAAGTTCCAATAATACAAAATTCCAAAATTATTCAATTAATTGAATTTTATATTTTCTCTCACTAAATAATAGTACAAATAGTTTTTTAATTAAATTTATTACATAAAATAATAATTATTATCTAGACAACTCACCTCATATGTATTAACCTTTCGTTTAGTGTTGAAGGTGAATAAATACCGTATTCTCTCTAAAATAAGATCTCCCTATAAAACAAGCTCCCTGCCTTGGAACATGAACTTTAGGGATAAATGATAGATAAATAATCAATAATCAGTAAAATTGATCAAGAAATTTTAGCAATTTGAACATTCAAGCAAAAGCTACACTAAAGTGCTGAAGGCTGTGCTGGACACATTCTCAGATGAAAATTGTTATACGGAAAATGAAGTTGATTTAGGTCAATCTGGACAAGCAAAAGGTGCCAGTCCAAAGTGTACCGCGGGTGGAGGAGGAGGAGGAAGCTATATTGGTGAAATTGATCAGGCAAGGAAAGTGCACGAATTGTTGGATCGATATGGCCAAATGGGACTGGAGAAGCAGGCCGAATTCATGGAGAAATTTGGCCGGATGAGCCAAAGGGCCATTAAAAGTCAGTGCAAAAAGGCGGTGAAAAAGGAACAAAAAATGCACAAAAAGGAAGGGGAAATGACGGAGAAGCAGAGGGACCAGTGGGAAAGCATAAAGTTGGGGCTGGAACTGTGTGAAATGCAGGAGGGGATGAATGGACTGGAAAAAGGCAAAAAAGGAGACAAAAATAAGAAGGAAGAACAGCAGAAGGAGGAGGAGGAGGAAGAGGAGCATCAATTTGCAGGTAAGGGTGAAGGCTCAAATTCTGAAATTATCGTAAGAAAATCTTCTTGTAATTTTTTAAGCATATAATCAGCGAGCTATTAATGAGATAGCATTCATTTCTTGGGCTTAAAAGTCATAAAAATAATATTCTTCCTTCGAATCAGTATAGATTGGCTTTTTAATAATCTCCTAAAACACAAAATAATTTTTTAAACACCTAATTTTATCCAAAATTATATGAATCGGGTATATCCGAAACGCATACAAGTATAAACTGTCAAATGGGACATCACACTTTTCAGACATTTTCATCGGCTTTTTTGGTCGAATGAGCGAGGATCCGCACAAGTTGGAGGTGCTCAACAAGTTGCTTCTGCAAAATCAGAGCAAAACAGTGCAATTCATCATGGACAAGATCCTTTCTTGGCACATTTTTGAACGCGTCAGACGGATGCCAATTATGGTGTTCTGCACCAAGATGATCCACCCCGAACAGGGGCCAATCCAGGGCGAGGACATACAGCAACTGGTGGAATGGAACGCACGCCTGCAGAAGACGCGCGCCCTGCACGCTTCCGGAGGGCATAAGCGCGTCAAGCGCGAGCCCACCACGCTCTCGATAACTGCCTTTTTGATCGGCTTTGCAATCTTCTACGTGTGCATGATCCTGCTTTGTGCTTGTATCGCGTGTGGCGATGGACTCGCCATGTTTCTGTGCTTGTTTTGGATCTTCTACATTATCGGAATTTGCTTGGGCGGTTAATCCGAAAAGCGATTTTGCCTTTTCAGAAAGTTTCTATTTTCATTTCAAATTCACATTTTATTTATTTTTGCTATAAAGGATGGATTTCAATGCTTTCATCTCCCATCCATTATTCTCCTTTAATTTAAATTATTCTGTTCAATCAAATTAATTTATTTAAGGATCTACTATATCATATATCCGACTTCCCTTGCATAGAAATAAATTAACAAAACAAAAAATAAAGCAAAATTTCATTTATCCAAAGGATATCTCGTTAGTCAATTTTTATTAAAATAATCTGCACATAATCATCTAATCATTCCATTATGTCACAAATGCTTCTTTCCAGCTCCGGCATATTTATTTCTTTGAATGGATTAAATAATTTAATTAAATTTACAATTTTATTGAATGACACCTTGCAGGCCTTTTGGCAATCTTCAAGTGTATTGAAGCGATTTGCATTTCCGCCGATCCCACCATAGATAAATGACTAAAAATATGTAGTAACTCCGGAGTTTGACAAAATAAAATGCGCGTCAGAAAAATGTGGAAATCCCTTAAAGTTATAATTTTATGAAACCATTTTGTGCAATATAAATTTCCATAAGTTGATCATACGTGTTCCTTTCAATTTAACATAGAGAAAAAATCGCTCCGAAAAATTATAGGCTCAAATGAANGGGGGAGGGGAGGGGCACTATTTTTCAACCCCGTATTTGAATGATGAAGTAGACGGTAATGTTTAAAAGCTAGTTAAAAATTTTTTATGGTTAATTTCTTCATAAAAAGCAAAAAATTTGTCATTTCTTTTTAAAAAATGATCAAAAAAGCGAAATTTTCTCCTCTAAACTTTTTAACGATCTTTTGAAGCGAATTGTCTGTTTTCAGTAGGTTAATCTTTAGAAAATAGTATGTGACAGATTGGGAGAAAAAAAGGTTAAAAATGGGGGATTTGTTAGTCGCCATCATTGATCATGATTACATATTCATGCCATAAAATTATAGCGCCAAAAATAAATTTTGATTTTCTACAGGGTTTTTGCGCTTATTTTATTTGTTTATTTATAATCAAGTGCTACCACTGATAAAAAGAGAATAAAAAGAATATATAAATAATAATAAATTTGATCCTTAATGATTTACATTTCTGCTGATAATCCTGTTGAAAAATTTAGGGGATATCAGTGTTATTAAACCCTCTTCATCATACGTTTTCAACTCCTCCAACCTCCGCATTCATCAAAGTTAGAACAGCAACAAGAAAGCACACCATCACGATGCGGAAATCGACCATTTTGGAGAAAAAAGAAAGTCGAATATTTTGAATCGGCGGATGGGGGAGGAGTAGTCGAAGTTGAATTTGAATGAATGAATTTGAGACCAATCATCGGGGGCCTTTTATTCGGTAATGGTTCAAACATCAAATATTCGCGATAAATTTTTGTTCCTCCTCCTACTTTCCGTCCATTTAAATCATTAATTAAACAATAAATGAGGCTGTAAAAAATCAAAAAATATGGAATTAAATTTCTTTTTATTGTCAAATAAAAATTGGTTTTAGAATTGAATGGGTAATAACGAGATTTATAAAAATAATTTTTATTTTTTAAATTTTTTTTAAATATGATCAAAAATGGCAAGATTTTGACTATTTACAAAGAATTTAAATAATGTAGAAGTTCCCATTTATGTATGAACCTTACATAGAGGGAGGAGGGATTACCTATGTTCTTGTTAGTTATCTCTTATCTTTTTTGGTTAGCAGACATTTGCGCCGCGGACATTTGCGCCGCAGACACTTGCGCCACAGATATTTGCGCCGTTGAACAAATTCGACACTTGCGCCCCGAATAAAATCAAATAAAAATTAAACTAAAACTCAAAATAAATTAAAAACGGAAAGGTATCGTCGGATGAATAAGATATACCGATTTTAAAAATACATGCACTCCCATGCCCCATACTACATGTCTGGACCACACATATCTGTATATCTGGATCAGCTATTTCGATCTCTAGTCCTATCGAAAAAATTAATTTTTTTTTCTTAAGTGGAGTGTACCGCACTGAGGAGTGATGATTGATAATGTCCCATTTCGTTTTTAATTTATTTTAATTTTTATTTAATTATTCGGGCGGCGCAAGTGTCCATTTTGTAGAGCGGCGCAAATGTCCCGTCGCAAATGTTCCGGCGCAAGTATCCAGGCGCAAATGTCGAATTTGTTCAGCGGCGCATGTGTGTGCGGTGCAAATGTCTGCGACGTATTTGTCGACGGGCGCCGTCGGAGGGGCCAAGCCGGGTCTGGACCAACTGTAGCAAATGTCCTAACACTCTTTTTTATGGTTACTTTAATAAAGAGGCCGGATTGAGATGAACTTTTTCTAGCTTCTCGATTAGGAAATCTCGACATTTGAATCGAGCTCGATTCGAACATTAGGTCATTGTTCGAGATTTTCGAGAATCTCGCTTAAGTTCGTACTTGAATCCAAAGTTTTTCCATTATTATACCTCCAGTGCCCCAAAAAACACATAGGTATGTATTAGATATCGATGTGCCAGTCAATAGAAAATTTAGCCAAAAAGTAGTATTTAATTGAAAAATTATCTTTTTAAATACTATAAAAATTTTTTTTCTAATGCTAAATTCTTAAAATAGGTTACAGAGACAAAAAATGATTTTTTCAAAATTCCATTGGGTTTCATTCATTCAGCAGAATGGCGCAGAAACAGCGGCACAAATGCCCTGGGCATCATCTCTCGGAATTGTTTCCGTTCCTTGCCCATGGCCAGATGGGTGTGGAACTCGACCCTTCGCTGGGCCATGCGGAACACCGACTCGACAAGGCGGAGCAGTTCGGCAAAGCGACGGGCGCCGTCGGAGGGGCCAAGCCGGGTCTGGAGCAGGTGTAGCAGCACCAGAGCGTAGCGTTGCTGCTCATTTTG
>LDKF01002330.1:0-28984 GCA_001026735.1 Rotylenchulus reniformis | reverse complement strand
GGCTACAACTTCCGCTGATTTTTCTTATGAGGTAATACACAATTTAATTTATATTTTATGTCCAATTACTTAGGACGATGATGGAAATGCTGATTTGGATATGGACTTGCCTCCTGATGCCGATGAATCTGCCGCGCAGGCTACAATTTCCCATGAAGAAGAGGAGATAGATGTGTTTTCTCTTCCTTTGGCATCAAATCATTCACCAATGGATGGTAGGAATCACCCAATATACCATTCCTTCCGCCAGTGGCTGGCAGGGAACTGCCCTATTACATATCTATCAGATCAATTATCTACTCTATATTTTCCATTTAAGATGTTCAATGAAGATGATAATGTAGCGGTGCCAAAGTTTGACCCTACTGATTCGAAGAAACCAACATTTGTCAAAAAAGAAGGACCTCTTACAAATATATCTCAGAGGAGATTCTATCGATTCTTATTGGCAATACGTAACAATGACAAAAATGCCTTCCATTGGCTATGGTTTGCTCGCCGTTTAGCTGAATTTTTCGTCATATCAGTCCTCAACCGTATCGAACGCAATGAGATGGATTTTCTTAAAGAGCAACAAGAAAAGATGAATCTTCGAGAAGTTATTGCGAAGGACTATATTGATGCTTTATCAAAGGGTTTGCAAAAAGAAGGCAAGAAACTTGGACGTGTTTTCATGATGCCGTCATATTTTGCCGGATCACGCCAATATTATCAGAAGGCTTATGCTGATTTGATGACTATTGTCCGCCGCATGGGCAATCCGACTTGGTAATTGTATCAAAATTTGGGGCTTCATTTTTACTCTTCATTATTTATAGGTTTGTCACCTTTACCGGCAACCCCCATTGGCCTGAGATCGCGTCCGCACTCCAGCCAGGTCAAAGTTATGAGCACCGCGCTGATATTGTCTGCCGAATATTCATGGACAAAGCCACAGAATTTATAAAAGATATTACAAAGCGCCATGTTTTGGGAAAGGTGGCTGCATGGTGTTATAGTGTCGAACACCAAAAACGAGGTGGGAATTTAATTTTTGTCGGTATAGAAACCGTTACCGTTTATTTACTTCTTACTTATCTTCCACTTCATCGCTATATAGCCACCTTTAGCTGAGAGGGAACTGCACCCATACCCCTCCCTGCCACTTGAGGGTTCCATGGAACTTGCCCACATTATCTTAATCATCCTTGTGGCTCCCAGGGAACGGCCCTCTTATTACTTTTCTACAGGTATGCCGCACATCCATGCACTCCTGATCTTGCACAAGGATGCTCGGATAGAATCGCCCTCTCAAGTTGATGAATATATTTGTGCTCGAATCCCTCCTTTGCCACGTATCGAGGATGATTCCATTGCGGCCAAACAACAAAGACGTCTTTGGCATTTAGTCACCGGCAACATGCTTCATGANTTTAGAACCATTGTCACCCGTGGCAGCTAGGGAACGTGACGATCTTCCATTAAATTTTATTAACAATTCTAGGTTTTGAAAAGGCGTATGTTCGTGTAACACGTCCAGGAGCTAAAGATGATGAGTATGATTATGATGAAATTGCGGCCACTTTTAAAGTTCGCTATATGACTTCGATGGAGGCATATCTCCGGCTCAGCTCCTATAAAATTGTCAACATGTCGCACAACCTTTACACATTAAGCTTACATGAAGAAAACGGCCAGACTATTATCATTGAAGAAGGACATGAAGAAGAGAACAGAAATTTGAATAAACTTTACAAGGATACCCAGCTAACAGCATTTTTCCGACTATGTAAAGAAGATGAATTTGCAAGAACTTTACGATATGATGAGCTACCATACCACTTTTGGTACACAATTCTCGACTTAATTTTCGAATTACAAATTTTTAGGTGGAACAAGAATAGACACGAGTGGCTAAGACGGGTTTATCCTCTTTCAATGGAATATGAGAAAGCAACAATGTTCGTACGGCTGTACACTACATCGCCCAAAAGACGCGAACTTTTCGCGATCAGAGCGCTTCTTCTCTGCCGCGCAGGCCCTACATCTTTTGAAGATCTGCGAACCATTGCTGGGCAAACTTTTGCTACATTCTCTGAGGCTGCAAAAGAGCTTGGTCTGTTAGAAAGTGATGAGTTGTATCGAAAAGCAATGAGTGATGCCAACGTAGAGAAGTCCAATTTGAAGCAATTGATCCATTATTTTGCAATGCTTCTCTTTCATTGCAATCCTTCCGAGCCACAAAAACTCTTCGACGATTTCCTCGATGATATGTACCCTCCGCCCGCTGCAAATGACGAAAATGCCGCACCAATTTCAAAGGAGAGACGAAAGCAGAAAGTTATGTGTACACTTGAATACTTTTTCTGCTGTTTGGGCACAACTAGCAGGTATTTTTATCGATAGGAAAATTCACATGATAAAATTGGGTCCCTTTTCACTTCCTGTTTTTAAAGTACACTAAGATCTTTGCCTTCCATTTAATGGCGTATTTCGAATGTTTGACAGTTCCTCCCCTTCCACTGATGGCAGGGTAGGAACTGTCAAACATCCCAAGTACGCCATCGGTGGAAGGTAAAGAACACTATTACTCCAATATGACACGACAAATTTTTTTTCAGTGACATGGGCTTACATGGATTACCAGCCACATATAACCATGAAACTGTGTCATCTGAAATAGAAGGAGAGGGACTTTTGGACGATTTTTATGGAAGCGCAAACCGAAAGACCTCATTTCGGGATGTAGCCTTGGCGCATTTGGAGAAATTAAATGAAGAACAACGAGCTGCTTTTGAGCACATTGCATCTGCTATTGATTCTGATGACAAGGAGACGAAGCGACTGTTTTTCCTTGAGGGCGCTGGCGGATGTGGTATGTTTATGCGCTGCAAGGTTACTATAAATAATGTGTTTAAGGCAAGACATATCTCTACAACACCTTAATTAGATGGTGCTTGGCCGGGAAACCATCCCTTAATTCTGCCGCGCAGGCTGTAAGTTTGTATCTCTTGGGTTCTTTCCCTGTCTCCCTTGGTATTCAAGGAACTTCTTTTACTATTCATTAACAGTTCCTTCCCTGTCACCTATGCTTCTTTGGGAACTTCCCCAGTTCCTTCCCTGTCATCCATGGTAGTTAGGGAATTCCTCCCCCGCCACACAAGATACCCATGGAACACCTCATTAAATTACCATTTATTTCTCTTAGTTTTCTAAGGTAATTTTTTAGAAAACTTTACATCGGAATTCCGTTGTGGCTTGCGCGACAACCGGGATAGCTGCTTTGCTGTTGATAGGAGGAGGAACGGTCCACCGCCAATTTCGAATTGCTAATGAAATTGACAAAAACACTCCACCGCGAATCAAAGCCGAGTCAGTCGATGCAGAACGTTTACGGAATGCTGAACTGATTATCATTGATGTAAGTTACTATTATATTACATAGAAAACTAAATTTTGCTTACTCGACAATAACGAACGTAAAGGAAGTCAGTTCCTCTCATTCCACTTATGGCAGAGTAAGAATGTTTACAGTTCCGTGCCTGCCATCGGTGGAAGTGGAAAAAAATCTTACATAAATTTAATATATTAAAAAATAGTTTGTATTCATATTTACTACTATTATTATTACTTTATAGGAAGTCAGCATGATGCACCGCGATGTTTTCAACTATTTGGATCGCCTACTAAGAGATATTTGTTCTTCTGATGCTCCGTTTGGTGGCAAGACCATGCTACTTGGAGGCGACTGGAAACAATTAACTCCTGTGGTCCCCAGAGGAAATAGACAGGATCAGGTTGAGGCTTCACTCAAATCGGATCCATTGTTCAGCGCCGAATTTACAACTTTGAGGTACTGAATTATTATTGCGTTTTTAACCAAGTAGGAATAAAATATATTTTCTAGGCTCAAGAAGAATATGAGAGCGGCCCCGGATCAGAAGAGACTTTGCGATTGGCTGCTCGAGATCGGAAATGATTCTGCCGCGCAGGCTTCTACCGGTCTTCTCACGATTCCAGACGATTGTTTATGCCATTCTATTGATGATATATTGGAATTCTGTTTTCCAAAAGACGTTTTGGCTGATCCCATGCATTACGCGAAGATCATCTGCGACCGCGCTTTATTATGCCCGCGTAATACGGATGTCGAAGAATTGAACACATTAGCTATGAAGAGAATGCAAGGCGAGGAAATGCAATATTTATCGACAGACTCGCCGCTGGATTGCTCTGATCCCTTGGACTACTTATCAGTATACCGGGCGGACTTCAATCTGGAAGCAATACACAATGAGACGCCGACGGGATTTCCACCTCACGATCTAACCTTAAAGGTTGGTTTATATCATTAGGGGATTATTAATAGCCCTCTACATAATTGAATATCGATCGGTTCTTTCACTACCACCAATGGATTATTTGGAACGATGACAGTTCCTTCCCTTCCACCGGTGGCAAAGCAGGAACGGTTATCCTTTCTATAATAGTCATTGACGACTGGACGGGGACTAATATTCCCTCAATGATTTTTTTCACATTTAGAAAGGTGCACCTGTAATGTTAATACGGAATCTGGATGTATCGCAGGGACTATGCAATGGTACGCGGTTACAGGTCGAGAAGATGACACCACACAACCTGTACTGCCGCATTTTGACTGGACCGAGATCTGACGCGAAGTCAACTGTTATTCTGCCGCGAATCATGTTTGAATATGGGAAACAACCTGGAGAACGCGGTGTTCGTTTCCAAAGACTTCAATTTCCTGTACGCCCGTGCTTCGCCATGACAGTGAACAAGGTGCAGTTAATTAGTATTTTCGCTTATTCTGACACCAGTGGCTGCCTGGGAACTTCCATTTATCCATCCAAATATTTCCATACTTACATTCTGAATTTTATTCAGGCACAAGGCCAGACATTGAAGCGAATGGGCCTCGTATTATCCTCCCATCAATGTTTCTCGCATGGCCAAGTGTATGTTGCCATGTCGCGTGTGACCGAAATGACTGGAATTCGTGTTTTCTCTCCCAATTCAACACCACCCGATCAGATACACAATATAGTTTATCATGAACTATTGGACGGACAGAGACCCTCACACACTAAGCCAACCACATCAGCACCAGATCCCCCAATTATCCCTTATGATCCATTACCCGATGAGTTTGTTTTTGAAACCTGATTGTATTTTGTTTTGTCAATTTTCCTCATAAATTCTCGTATAGTTTCATTTTTTCTCATGTTATTTACTGCTATTATTGCTTTTTATTCTTTTATCGTATCTTTACAGTTCTCTCTTAAATTTAATGTTTTTTGTTTACTCTATTTTCCAGTTTAAATGACGCATTTGTACGAGAAGGACTGCTCTGCCGCGGAGGCATCAACAACATCTCAGTGTTCTGACGCAGAGACTACTACGAACATAATACGCCAATCTACTGAAACGGAAGAATCGAATTCAGGTGTTTAAAAGCCAGTTTTTATTTTTTTTTATTTTTTTACAGACTCATTGAATGTGGTTACCAACGCAGTTGCGCCGATACAAGAAAGCACTTCACCTGTTATTACTGAAGATGGTACGTTTTTATTGGATTTTTTTAATTGTTGTTCCGCTTATGTCATTGATGGCAGGTTAGATCGGGTGACAGTTCCCATTGATCCGCTGATGGCAGGTCAGGAACTGCAACCCGACCAATCTTTTTGTTAATTTTGTAGTATTAGACATTGAATATTTCCTGTTTTATTAGTTTCTCATTTTAAGGTTCTGCCGCGAAGGCTGCTGACCCGGGGGACATTACTTATGCTGGGAATAGCGAGGGTGATGTTGTGGAACACATAATTAACACAGGTATATTAAATCTTAATAAATAACGTATAATTGTTTTTAATAGTGTGTAAGCGGCATATGCCTCCATCGGCATCACAGTTTGATCCGAATGGTGGAGTAGTTTTTTACTATTATGATATTATTCCTTTTTATAGTTCCGCCACAATCTCCAACCACTCCTATATCAAAACGAACTTGTAATGCTGTCTTTGATTTTTCCCCACAACCAAGTGAAGCGAGCGGGATCATTAGGATGGATAAAGAAAATGCCCAGAGTTACGAGAACGCTAAACAGGCGATTGTTGGTGGTAAGTGTGTAAGGGAAAATATTAGAGTAGGCCTAATTCCCCTCCAGTCATTAGCAGTCTTAAAGGTCTAGATGTCGTTCCCTGTTAGTCTCAGGTGTCGCGTCTGGAACCATATCAATTTTAAACGAGTGGTGTCGCTTTATGATCATTTATAGATTTTGCAGATTTATCGGCAACGGTATCTGCCGCGCAGGCTTCAATTCAAACAGAGCTCCAACATAGTGTTGAAGGTTAATAAAAAAATTCCGTATTTTATTTCCCTAAATTTTAAGCACGTTATTCCCAATTAAAAATGGAATATGAGGTGAAAAAATCTGAAATTGAGGTTGTTGTATCAACCAAGCAGAAAGATGTTTTGGAAGCGCAAAACACATTGATTGATGAGGCTATGCAAAAAAATTACCGCCATTACAGAGGCTCATGATGTGAAGAAAAATAATTACCACACTGAACTCGAATTTATGCAACTTCGTCTGAAAGATTCCCAGGAACAGCTCAATACTTTATGCTCCGCATACGTTAATAGGTAGTCTTTTAGTTTTTTCTAACAATATTCTACCTTCCCTCAGAATTGTTCCATCGAGTGTCATGGCTTCAATAAGAAGTCAAGAACGTAAGGAAACAATTTAACTTTTATATATAATAATACAGTTCCCTATAAGCCACCGAGGGTAGTGGAGTAACTAACTTTGACTTTTCCTCCTTTGTCACCTATGGTGCTCAGAGAACTTCCTTTTATAATCATTGACAGTTCCTTCCCTGTCACCCTTGGTTCTCAGGGAACTTCCCTTCTATTCATAGCAGTTCTTTCCCTGTCACCCTTGGTTCTCAGAGGAATTACCTTTCTTTTGTAATATCATTTAAAATTTAAGGTGACATCGCTAAACTTGCCGCCGAGTTACATTATAAGGAAACTGAGCACAGTAAACGATTGCACACTTCGTTTCAACTAACAAAAAAACAAGAGGAACAAACATGGCTGTCAGTACTTCCGTCATTGAAACAAATTAGACGGGAATTTGATGTGTTTGTTGCTGATAGTGCTGCTGAATTGGATGTATATCGAGAGCCTTTCCGAAATGTCTCGGTTGAGAAATACAATTATCTTAAGCTTCTGAAAGCTTGCCCCGAGGTCGCATTAACTGATTTTTGTCTATCCATTAGTTTTATTATTTTTAGAATGATGATTTCTATGATGATTTGGAATTGCCCCACCCAAAGTCTCCGGCTTCCTCGGTTATCGAAAGTGCTTCTATCGCTGCCACAGAAGTTGATTTGTTAAATGATGAAGAGACTGCTTGATTTATTTTTTTTGTTTTTTGCATATTCGTTTAAAAATTTCTGCCCCTATAATCCATCTGTGGTATGGAAAGAACTGTTAGCATCTACCAGTGGCAGAACAGGAACTGTAATCTAAACAAATGCACATTTAACAGTAGACAGCAATAAAAATACTAGGCTCAGTGTCAAAACATGCAATGTTTTCCACCGGGGCCGAAGGCCCTGGTTCCCTTTATAAGAGAAAACACAATAGACGACTTTGAATTTTCAAACGTTTGAGCTTCGTAACGCACCAAAAATCGTGAAAAAATTCAGGGGGGTTCTTTGACCTATGGGACATCTAAATTAAATCAGCCGACCCTAGGGGGGTTCGGGAAAGGGTCGAAAAAAATTCCGGAAAATCGAAAATTTTGACCTCTCTTCAGTCGGTATGAAAGAAACTTTTTTCTTTGCTTCGAAACTTAATTTGAGCTTGCTGAGAGGATGAAGCCCAACACCAAGGGCTATCGAACAAAAAAAAATTCAGGTCTCTACGACCATTTTGAAGGGTAGTTTTGTGTGGCACAATCTCGAAAATTCTTAAAATGACAGTTCCCTGGCAGCCATAGGAGACTTTGATGGGACAAATTTTCTACTTGGCTCAGGGGTAGTGCTGTGGGGTCGGGGTGCGATGGTGGGTGGGTTCTATTCCATCGGGATGAAACTATTTTTATCGGATTCCCCATCAAATTTTAGGGGGGTGACCCCACCCCCGAAGGGGATGGGGCCAGTTTTCGAATTTTTAGGGAAATTTTCAGGTTTAAGGCCTGAAAAATTTAAAATAAAAACGATTCTGAAGAAAAATTATTTGGGATGATAGAATGGGGCTGAAATTTGCTACTCGGGGGTTTTCGGGGACGGGGAACACGATGAGAGGATTGACGTAGCATGGTTTGGTCGTAGTACTGCTCGAACTTGAGGGGGTATGCATGAGAGGCTTAGGGTGGGTGAAGAGGGCTGAAATTTGGTACACGGGGGTTTTCTAGGATGGGGAACACGATGGAATGGACGACGGCGCATGATTTCGTGGTTGTACTGCTTGAACTAGAGGGGTGTGCATGCGGGTTTCAGGGTGGGTATAGAGGGATAGGGAGAGAGTGAAAAATAGAGAGGGGAGAGAGAGTGAAAAAGAGAGAGAGAAAAAGAGGAGAGAGAGAGAGAGAGAATGGATAGAGAGAGAGAGAATGGATGGAGAGAGAGAGAGAATGGATAGAGAGAGAGAATGGATGGAGAGAGAGAGTGGATAGAGAAAGAGAGAGAGAGAGAATGGATAGAGAGAGAGAAAGGATAGAGATAGAGTGGATAGAGAGAGAGATAGAGAGAGAGTGAGAGAGAGAGAGAAAGAATAGAGAGAAAGAATGGATAGAGAGAGAGAGAGAGAATGGATAGAGAGAGAGAGAGAGAATGGATATTCTATAAACATTGACAGTTCTTTCCCTGTCTCCCATGGTACTCAGGGAACTTCCCTTTCTATAAACATTGACAGTTCCTTCCCTGTCTCCCATGGTACTCAGGGAACTTCCTTTCTGTAAGCATTGCCAGTTCCTTCCCTGTCACCCATGGTACTCAGGGAACTTTCTCTTTTATTAACATTGACAGTTCCTTCCCTGTCTCCCATGGTACTCAGGGAACTTCCTTTCTGTAAGCATTGCCAGTTCCTTCCCTGTCACCCATGGTACTCAGGGAACTTTCTCTTTTATTAACATTCACAGTTCCTTCCCTGTCACCTATGGTGCTCAGGGAACTTCCCTCTTTATATTCTTTGACAGTTCCTTCCCTGTCACCCATGGTACTCAGAGAACTTCCCTTTCTGTAAGCATTGACAGTTCC
Organism: Rotylenchulus reniformis; assembly: GCA_001026735.1. NCBI lineage: Eukaryota > Metazoa > Nematoda > Chromadorea > Rhabditida > Hoplolaimidae > Rotylenchulus > Rotylenchulus reniformis. The sequence goes on along the minus strand of LDKF01002330.1, from coordinate 19,715 downwards.
TTCCCTGTCACCCATGGTACTCAGGGAACTTCACTTTTTATATTCATTGCCAGTTCCTTCCCTGTCACCCATGGTACTTAGGGAACTTCCCTTTCTATAAACATTGACAGTTCCTTCCCTGTCTCCCATGGTACTCAGGGAACTTCCCTTTCTATAAACATTGACAGTTCTTTCCCTGTCTCCCATGGTACTCAGGGAATTCCACGTTAATATTTCGTTTAAAGGTGCCGTACCATGACTCTGGCACGTTTGGCGACCGAATATGCCCTTTTTGTGGTGCGTTGATGCTCGAAAGCGAATATCAGCAGTACAAGCGAGGGCGTAAGACTATTTGCTGCAGCAATGGAGAATGTTGTACAGGACCTTTGTGGAGGGGATGGAAGGAGCGACAGGATCCGCCTAAACAACTACTTGAACTGATCAATGAACCAGAAAAGAAGAAACGCGAAGAGTTCCTCAACAACACCTTACCGCTGAACAACACTTTTGCATTTGCCTCGGTACATTCGGAGAAGGCGCCAGCAGAGCAAATGGGCGGCAGGATGGACACGTGCAAATACAACGGAGAATTTTCGTTTTGTTTCAGGTGTGTCCCACTGACAATTTAAAATTTTAATTTATTTACTTATTGTAGTGATCTGATTGCTCCCGAGGGTAAGCGTCCAACATTTGCGCAAGTATACACGCTTACACCGGAAGAAGCAAGCAAATTACGTCCCGAACACTTTACCGAAGCGTTGCACAAGAAAGTTAGACAAGAAATCTTCGACAAATTGGAAGAATTACTGCGTCAAAGCCCTCTTGGAAGAAGTTTTACCACTTTGGGGGACAAAGTCAAAGCTGCCGCGCAGGCTCGTGGTGATACGCCGCGTTTCCAGGTAGTTTGGCTTAGATTGAGATTGTTACCCCTTCCACTTAGCAAAATTTTATCTTTTGCACGTATATAATATTTGCCCTCCACCAATGGCATATAGGGATCCCTATCGTTCCTGACCTGCCACCGGTGGCCGTCAAGGAACGCTTCATACCAAGTTTTTTTCGTTCCTGCCCTGCCACCGGTGGCCGCTAAGGAACCTCCCATTAACGAGATCCCTATCGTTCGTGCCCTGTCACCAGTGGCTGGCAGGGAACAAAACACACTGGAGAATTTTCATTTGAACGAATTCATAGATTGTTCTCCTCACCGATCGGGAATTAAGAGAAGAAGGTATCAGAAACAGAACAGATTGTGCAGTTATTGACATAGAGCGAGCAGATGCACCTTCCTGCGAGCAAGTTGCCGTGATTTGGGTACAAGAAGATGGATTAGCTCCCGAAATATCGGGTTATTTTAATTGTACAATTCTTATTTATACTCCTCTCATAGGTTTTTGGATACAAGACAAGGCTGGAAAAATGAGGGAATTGCACAATGGGAGGCCTGAATTGGCTCCCGCCTGTTTTCCTATTCTGCATCCGCGCGGATCACCTGGATGGCAGTGGTCTTTAAAGAAAGGTCCCGTCGAGGTAGCTTTATATTTGTTTTAAACGCTAACAAGTTTTTTTATTAGAAACAAATACTCGAAATGGAACAACAACTTAGTGATGCTAGGAATCAAGAACTTCAACCCGCTGCCGCACAGGCTACAACTTCCGCTGATTTTTCTTATGAGGTAATACACAATTTAATTTATATTTTATGTCCAATTACTAAGAACGATGATGGAAATGCTGATTTGGATATGGACTTGCCTCCTGATGCCGATGAATCTGCCGCGCAGGCTACAACTTCCCATGAAGAAGAGGAGATAGATGTAAGTTTTCTCTTCCTTTGGCATCAAATCATTCACCAATGGATGGTAGGAATCACCCAATATACCATTTTCTTCCGCCAGTGGCTGGCAGGGAACTGCCCTATTACATATCTATCATATCAACTATCTACTCTATATTTTTCATTTAAGATGTTCAATGAAAATGATAATGTAGTGATGCCAAAGTTTGACCCTACTGATTCGAAGAAACCAACATTTGTTAAAAAAGAAGGACCTCTTACAAATATATCTCAGAGGAGATTCTATCGTTTCTTATTGGCAATACGCAATAATGACAAAAATGCTTTCCATTGGTTATGGTTTGCTCGCCGTTTAGCTGAATTTTTCGTCATATCAGTCCTCAATCGTATCGAACGCAATGAGATGGACTTTCTGAAAGAGCAACAAGAAAAGATGAATCTTCGAGAAGTTATTGCGAAGGACTATATTGATGCTTTATCAAAGGGTTTGCAAAAAGAATGCAAGAAACTTGGACGTGTCTTCATGATGCCGTCATATTTTGCCGGATCACGTCAATATTATCAGAAGGCTTATGCCGATTTGATGGCTATTGTCCGCCGCATGGGCAATCCGACTTGGTAATTGTTTTAAAATTTGGGGCTTCATTTTTACTCTTCATTATTTATAGGTTTGTCACCTTTACTGGCAACCCCCATTGGCCTGAGATCGCGTCCGCACTCCAACCAGGTCAAAGTTATGAGCACCGTGCTGATATTGTCTGCCGAATATTCATGGACAAAGCCACAGAATTTATAAAAGACATTACAAAACGCCATGTTTTGGGAAAGGTGGCTGCATGGTGTTATAGTGTTGAACACCAAAAACGCGGTAGGCAACTATTTTTTGTCGGCATAGAAAACCTAACCTTTTTTAACTACTTCATTACTTATCCTCCACTTTACTACTATACAACCACCTGTAGCTGAGAGGGGACTGCACCCTTACCCCTCCCTGCCACATGAGGGTTCCATGGAACTTGCCCACATTATCTTAATCATCATTGTGGCTACCAGGGAATGGCCCTCTTATTACTTTTCTACAGGTATGCCGCACATCCATGCACTCCTGATCTTGCACAAGGATGCTCGGATAGAATCGCCCTCCCAAGTTGATGAATATATTTGTGCTCGAATCCCTCCTTTACCACGTATCGAGGATGATTCCATTGCGGCCAAACAACAAAGACGTCTTTGGCATTTAGTCACCGGCAACATGCTTCACGATTGCAACAACGTCTGCCTAGATGATGGTAAATGCTCGAAACATTTCCCTAAGCAGTTCACGCCAAATACAGTCCTATCAGGTATTTTGTCCACCTGATGGATGTATCACACCATTAAATGTTTTAGCCGTCCGTTACACGGAGTACGTAAGAATTTCGCCAAATTCTGCCGCGGAGGCAACCAAACCACAATCTTCTGCCGCGGAGGTCACCTTATCCCAGCCTTCATCCTCCCAAAACGATCTAACAGTTGACAGTGACGATGAACGTGCTGTTCATTATAAACGCCTGAAACCCGGCAAGAAATCAAAACCGAATTTTACTTACGTAAGATCATCAACATCAACCATTCATAATAGTTTAACTTTAAGGAAACTCATGGACTTATTTTCAAAAAAAAACGACAGAACAATTGGACTGAGATTGACGACAGACGGGTGATTCCATACAATGCCTTTCTATTGTTGAAATACTCTTGCCACATCAACATTGAATATGTCTTCGGTCAAAAGGCATGCAAATACATTTTCAAATATCTGCTCAAAGGTAATACTATCTACCTATATCAGTTTGATTTGGGTTAGTGGATTAAGCATAAATGATTCAGAATTGTTAAATAAAGTCCCATCCTTGCCACCAGTGGCTTCCCGGGAACTGTCTTATTTACAATTCCTTCCTTTAGAGGCTGTCGGGGGCAAATATATTTAGAATCATTGTCACCCGTGGATGCTAGGGAACGTGACGATCTTTTCATAAATTTTATTAACAATTCTAGGTTTTGAAAAGGCGTATGTTCGAGTAACGCGTCCAGGAGCCAATGAGAACGAATACGACTATGATGAAATTGCCGCCACTTTTAAAGTGCGCTATATGACTTCCATGGAGGCGTATCTCCGGCTTAGCTCCTATAAAATTGTCAATATGTCACATAATCTTTACACACTGAGCTTACATGAGGAAAATGGTCAAACTATTATTATTGAAGAAGGCCATGAAGAAGAGAATAGAAATTTGAACAAAATCTATAAGGATACCCAGTTGACTGCATTTTTCCGACTATGCAGAGAAGATGAATTTGCCAAAACATTGCGCTATGATGAACTTCCATACCACTTTTGGTAAAAGCTCTTAACTTGCTTTTATAAATACATAATTTTAGGTGGCATAAGAATAGACGCGAGTGGCTAAGACGGGTTTATCCTCTTTCAATGGAATATGAGAAAGCGACAATGTTCGTACGGCTGTACACTACATCGCCCAAAAGACGCGAACTTTTCGCGATCAGAGCGCTTCTTCTCTGCCGCGCAGGCCCTACATCTTTTGAAGATCTGCGAACCATTGCTGGGCAAACTTTTGCTACATTCTCTGAGGCTGCAAAAGAGCTTGGTCTGTTAGAAAGTGATGAGTTGTATCGAAAAGCAATGAGTGATGCCAACGTAGAGAAGTCCAATTTGAAGCAATTGATCCATTATTTTGCAATGCTTCTCTTTCATTGCAATCCTTCCGATCCACAAAAACTCTTCAACGATTTCCTCGATGATATGTACCCTCCGCCCGCTGCAAATGACGAAAATGCCGCACCCATTTCTAAGGAGAGACGAAAGCAGAAAGTAATGTGTACACTTGAATACTTTTTCCGCTGTTTGGGCACAACTAGCAGGTATTTTTATCGATAGAAAAATTCACATAATAAAATTTAATAAAATTGGGTCCCATTTTCATTTCCTGTTTTTAAAGTACTCTAAGATCTTTGTCTTCCATTTAATGGTGTATTTCGAATGTTTGACAGTCCTCCCCTTCCACTGATGGCAGGGTAGGAACTGTCAACTGTCCCAAGTACGCCATAGGTGGAAGGGAAAGAACCATATTACTCCAATATTACAGTTGACAAATATTTTTTAGTGCCATGGGCTTAAGTGGATTACCAGCTTCATATAACCATGAAACAGTGTCATCTGAAATAGAAGGAGAGGGACTTTTGGACGATTTTTATGGAAGCGCAAACCGAAAGAGCTCATTTCGTGATGTAGCCATGGCGCATTTGGAAAAATTAAATGAAGAACAACGAGCTGCTTTTGACGCAATTGCAGCTGCCATTGATTCTGATGACAAAGAGATGAAGCGCTTATTTTTCCTAGAGGGTGCCGGCGGATGTGGTATATTTCAAGGTTAAAGGCCATTAATAAATAATTATATTATAGGCAAGACATTTCTATATAACACTTTAATCAGATGGTGTTTGGCTGGAAGGCCGTATCTTCATTCTGCCGCACAGGCTGTAAGTTTGTATCTCTTGGGTTCTTTCGCTGTCTCCCTTGGTACTCAGGGAACTTCTTTTACTATTGATTAACAGTTACTTCCCTGTCACCTATGCTTCTTTGGGAACTTCCCCAGTTCCTTCCCTGTCATCCATGGTACTTAGGGAATTCCTCCCCCATCACACAAGATACCCATGAAACGCCTCATTAAATTACAATTTATTTCTCTTAGTTTTCTAAGGTAATTTTTTAGAAAACTTTACATCGAAATTCCGTTGTGGCTTGCGCGACAACCGGGATAGCTGCTTTGCTGTTGATAGGAGGTGGAACGGTCCATCGCCAATTTCGAATTGCTAATGAAATTGACAAAAACACTCCACCGCGAATCAAAGCCGAGTCAGTCGATGCAGAACGATTACGGAATGCTGAACTGATTATCATTGATGTAAGTTACTATTATATTACATAGAAAAATAAATTTTGCTTACTCAACAATAACGAACGTAAAGGAAGTCAGTTCCTCTCATTCCACTGATGGCAGAGTAAGAATGATTACAGTTCCGTGCCAGCCATCGGTGGAAGTGGAAAAAATCTTACATAAATTTAATATATTAAAAAATATTTTGTATTCATATTTATTACTATTATTACTTTATAGGAAGTCAGCATGATGCACCGCGATGTTTTCAACTATTTGGATCGCCTACTAAGAGATATTTGTTCTTCCGATGCTCCCTTTGGAGGCAAAACCATGCTTCTTGGAGGCGACTGGAAGCAATTGACTCCTGTGGTACCCAGAGGAAATAGGCAGGATCAAGTTGAGGCATCACTTAAATCGGATCCATTATTCATTTCTGAATTTACCACCTTGAGGTACTAAATTTTTTATTGCGTTTTTAACGAAGTAGGAATAAAAAATATTTTCTAGGCTAAAGAAGAATATGAGAGCCGCTCCGGATCAGAGGAAACTTTGCGAGTGGCTGCTTGAGATCGGAAATGATTCTGCCGCGAAGGCTTCAAATGGACTTCTCAAGATTCCGGACAATTGTTTATGCCATTCAATTGATGACATATTGGAATTCTGTTTCCCGAATGATGTTTTGTCTGACCCAATGCAATATGCGAAAATCATCTGTGACCGAGCTTTGTTGTGCCCACGTAATACGGATGTCGAAGCATTGAACACATTAGCTATGAAGAGAATGCAAGGCGAGGAAATGCAATATTTATCGACAGACTCGCCGCTGGATTGCTCTGATCCCTTGGACTACTTATCAGTATACCGGGCGGACTTCAATCTGGAAGCAATACACAATGAAACGCCGACGGGATTTCCACCTCACGATCTAACCTTAAAGGTTGGTTTGAATTTAGATGGAGATAATTAGTAGTCCTCTTCAATCATATTGCATAACGATCGTTTCTTTCACTGTCGCCAATGGTTTTTTAGGAACCGTTACAGTTCCTTCCCTTCCACTAATGACACTAAAAGGAATACATGTAATATTATTGTCCGTCCATGGTGGTTCATTAAATGTTAAAATCCACCCCAATACATCAGTGAGAGGCAGCGCAAGAACTATACCTACTCTTCCAATTTAGAAAGGAGCGCCCGTAATGCTGATAAGGAACCTGGATGTATCGCAGGGACTATGCAATGGTACGCGGTTACAGGTCGAGAAGATGACACCACACAACTTGTACTGCCGCATTTTGACTGGACCGAGATCTGACGCGAAGTCAACTGTTATTCTGCCGCGAATCATGTTTGAATATGGGAAACAACCTGGAGAACGCGGTGTTCGATTCCAGAGACTTCAGTTTCCAGTCCGCCCGTGCTTCGCAATGACAGTGAACAAGGTGCATTAAATTATTAGTTCCGCTTATTTTACCACCAGTGGGGCTATAAAAGAACAATCCATTATCAGTACTAAGACTATCTTTTAACCTTTTAAACATTCTATTCAGGCACAAGGCCAGACATTAAAACGGATGGGCCTCGTATTATCCTCCCACCAATGCTTCTCGCATGGCCAAGTGTATGTTGCCATGTCGCGGGTCACCGAACTGACGGGAATTCGCGTTTTCTCACCAAATTCAACTCCGCCCGATCACATTCACAATATAGTTTATCATGAGCTTTTAGACAGACAGAAACCCTTATATACCAAACCATCCACAACAGCACTAGTTCCCCCAATCATCCCATATGATCCGCTACCCGATGAGTTTGTTTTTGAAACTTGATTGTATTTTGTGTTATTTCCTTATAAATGTTTGTGTTTCAAACGCGCTTATTTCATTTATTTGTTTCACCAAGTTATTTTAACAGGGAACTTCCCTTTCTATAGAAATTGCAGTTCCTTCCCTGTCTCACATGGTGCTTAGGGAACTTCCCTTTTTATATTCATTGACAGTTCCTTCCCTGTCGCCAGTGACTCCCAGTGAACGCTTAATAATATTATTCGTTTTATTTTACATAGGTCGTATCTTCCTCTAGGCTCTGTGTCAAAACATGAAATGTTTTCCACAGGGCCCGTAGGGCCCTGGTTCCCCGTATAAGAGGATTCTAGCACTTCTCAGGGCGAGTGATTACATCGCCCAGCATAGAGAGGATGATGATCACTTCCTACAAGAGAAAATGGGCAAATTAGCGTGCGCTCCAACTGGCATGTGTCATCTATCTTCTGCCGCGAAGGCTACTACGACCCTGGGGTGTGCTACCAATAGTGCAAACCATCAGGTATACAGAGGAAACAGGGAATTTCCCTTTTTATAAACTTTGACAGTTCCTTCCCTGTCTTCCATGGTACTCAGGGAACTTCCCTTTCTATAAACATTGACAGTTTCTTCCCTGTCACCCATGGTACTCAGGGAACTTCCCTTTCTATAAATATTGACAGTTCCTTCCCTGTCACCAATGGTACTTAGGGAACTTTCCTTTTATAAACATTGACATTGACAGTTCATTCCCTGTCACCCATGGTACTCAGGGAACTTCCCTTTCTATAAACATTGACAGTTCCTTCCCTGTCTCCCATGGTACTCAGGGAACTTCCCTTTCTATAAACATTGCAGTTCCTTCCCTGTCACCCATGGTACTCAGGGAACTTCCCTTTATGTAAGCATTGACAGTTCCTTCCCTGTCACCAATGGTACTTAGGGAACTTTCCTTTTATAAACATTGACAGTTCATTCCCTGTCACCCATGGTACTCAGGGAACTTCCCTTTCTATAAACATTGACAGTTCCTTCCCTGTCTCCCATGGTACTCAGGGAATTTCCCTTTCTATAAACATTGACAGTTCCTTCCCTGTCACCCATGGTACTCAGGGAACTTTCCTTTTATAAACATTTACAGTTCCTTCCCAGTCACCCATGGTACTCAGGGAACTTCTCTTTTAATATTAATTGACAGTTCCTTCCCTGTCACCCATGGTACTCAGGGAACTCCTAGGTAATATTTCTTTTGTAGGTACCATACTATGATTCTGGCACGTTTGGAGACCGCATCTGCCCCTTCTGTGGTGCTTTGATGCTCGAAAGTGAATACCAACAATACAAGCGAGGCCGTAAAACAATTTGCTGCAGCAATGGAGAATGTTGCACAGGTCCATTATGGAGAGGGTGGAATGAACGACAGGATCCGCCTACCCAGCTACTGGACTTGATCAATGAGCCAGATAAGAAGAAACGCGAAGAGTTCCTCAACAATACTCTACCGCTGAACAACACATTTGCGTTTGCCTCAGTACATTCGGAGAAGGCCCCTGCAGAACAAATGGGTGGCAGAATGGACACATGCAAATACAACGGCGAATTTTCGTTTTGTTTCAGGTGGCTTCCATTATCAATTTACCATTTTATACTTCTACTTTTTGTAGTGATCTGATTGCTCCTGAAGGTAAACGCCCAACATTTGCGCAGGTATACACGCTTACACCGGAAGAAGCACGCAAATTACGACCCGAACACTTTACCGAAGCCTTGCACAAGAAGGTCAGACAAGAAATCTTCGACAAACTGGAAGAATTGCTGCGTCAAAGCCCCCTTGGTAGAAGTTTTACAACCTTGGGTGACAAAGTTAAAGCTGCCGCGCAGGCTCGTGGTGATACGCCGCGTTTCCAGGTATATACTTGGGATGAAATTGGTGCACTTCCACTTAGTGCAAGTTAGTTGCTTTGGATGTGTCTAACGGTTAGTTGTTGCCTATACATTATTCAAATTACTAGATTGTTCTCCTCACCGATCGGGAATTGAGAGAAGAGGGTATCAGAAACAGAACAGATTGTGCAGTTATTGACATAGAGCGAGCAGATGCACCTTCCTGCGAGCAAGTTGCCGTGATTTGGGTACAAGAAGATGGATTAGCTCCCGAAATATCGGGTTATTTTAATTTTTCAATTTCTTATTTATACTTCTCTTATAGGTTTTTGGATTCAAGACAAGGCCGGGAAAATGCGGGAATTGCGCAATGGGAGGCCTGAATTGGCTCCCGCCTGTTTTCCTATTCTGCATCCGCGCGGATCACCTGGATGGCAGTGGTCTTTAAAGAAAGGTCCCGTCGAGGTAGCTTTATATTTGTTTTAAACGTTAACAAGGTTTTTTATTAGAAACAAATACTCGAGATGGAACAACAACTTAGTGACGCTAGGGATCAAGAACTCCAACCCACTGCCGCACAGGCTACAACTTCCGCTGATTTTTCTTATGAGGTAATACACAATTTAATTTATTTTTTATGTCCAATTACTAAGGACGATGATGGAAATGCTGATTTGAATATGGACTTGCCTCCTGATGCCGATGAATCTGCCGCGCAGGCTACAACTTCCCATGAAGAAGAGGAGATAGATGTAAGTTTTCTCTTCCTTGTGGCATCAAATCATTCACCAATGGATGGTAGGAATCGCCCAATATACCATTCCTTCCGTCAGTGGCTGGCAGGGAACTGCCCTATTACATATCTATCATATCAATTATCTACTCTATATTTTTCATTTAAGATGTTCAATGAAAATGATAATGTAGTGGTGCCAAAGTTTGACCCTACTGATTTGAAGAAACCAACATTTGTTAAAAAAGAAGGATCTCTTACAAATATATCTCAGAGAAGATTCTATCGCTTCTTATTGGCAATACGCAACAATGACAAAAATGCCTTCCATTGGCTATGGTTTGCTCGCCGTTTAGCTGAATTTTTCATCATATCAGTCCTCAATCGTATCGAACGCAATGAGATGGACTTTCTGAAAGAGCAACAAGAAAAGATGAATCTTCGAGAAGTTATTGCGAAGGACTATATTGATGCTTTATCAAAGGGTTTGCAAAAAGAAGGCAAGAAACTTGGACGTGTTTTCATGATGCCGTCATATTTTGCCGGATCACGTCAATATTATCAGAAGGCTTATGCTGATTTGATGACTATTGTCCGCCGCATGGGCAATCCGACTTGGTAATTGTTTTAAAATTGGGGCTTCATTTTTACTCTTCATTATTTATAGGTTTGTCACCTTTACCGGCAATCCTCATTGGCCTGAGATCGCGTCCGCACTCCAGCCAGGTCAAAGTTATGAGCACCGTGCTGATATTGTCTGCCGAATATTCATGGACAAAGCCACAGAATTTATTAAAGACATTACAAAGCGCCATGTTTTGGGAAAGGTGGCTGCATGGTGTTATAGTGTCGAACACCAAAAACGAGGTGGGAAATTAATTTTTGTCGGTATAGAAACCGTTACCGTTTATTAACTTCTTATTTATCTTCCACTTCATCGCTATATAGCCACCTGTAGCTGAGAGGGAACTGCACCCATACCCCTCCCTGCCACATGAGGGTTCCATGGAACTACCCACATTATCTTAATCATCCTTGTGGCTACCAGGGAACGGCCCTCTTATTACTTTTCTACAGGTATGCCGCACATCCATGCACTCCTAATCTTGCACAAGGATGCTCGGATAGAATCGCCCTCCCAAGTTGATGAATATATTTGTGCTCGAATCCCTCCTTTGCCACGTATCGAGGATGATTCCATTGCGGCCAAACAACAAAGACGTCTTTGGCATTTAGTCACCGGCAACATGCTTCATGACTGCAACAACGCCTGCCTAGATGATGATAAATGCTCGAAACATTTCCCAAAGCAGTTCACGCCAAATACTGTCCTATCAGGTATTTTGTCCACCTGATGGATATATCACACGATTAAATGTTTTAGCCGTCCGTTACACGGAGTACGTAAGGATTTCGCCAAATTCTGCCGCGGAGGCAACCAAACCACAATCTTCTGCCGCGGAGGACATCTTATCCCAGCCTTCATCCTCCCGAAACGATCTAACAGTTGACAATGACGATGAACGTGCTGTCCATTATAAACGCCTGAAACCCGGCAAGAAATCAAAACCGAAATTTACTTACGTAAGATCATCAACATCAACCATTCATAATAGTTTAACTTTAAGGAAACTCATGGACTTATTTTCAAAAAACAACGACAAAACAATTGGACTGAGATTGACGACAGACGGGTGATTCCATACAATGCCTTTCTATTGTTGAAATACTCTTGCCACATCAACATTGAATATGTCTTCGGTCAAAAGGCATGCAAATACATTTTCAAATATCTGCTCAAAGGTAATGCTATCTACCTATATCAGTTTGATTTGGGTTAGTGGATTAAGCATAAATGATTCTGAATTGTTAAATGAAGACCCATCCTTGCCACCGGTGGCTTCCCGGGAACTGTCTTATTTACAATCCCTTCCTCTAGAGGCTGTCGGGGACAAATATATTTAGAACCATTGTCACCCGTGGCAGCTAGGGAACGTGACGATCTTCCATTAAATTTTATTAACAATTCTAGGTTTTGAAAAGGCGTATGTTCGTGTAACACGTCCAGGAGCTAAAGATGATGAGTATGATTATGATGAAATTGCGGCCACTTTTAAAGTTCGCTATATGACTTCGATGGAGGCATATCTCCGGCTCAGCTCCTATAAAATTGTCAACATGTCGCACAACCTTTACACATTAAGCTTACATGAAGAAAACGGCCAGACTATTATCATTGAAGAAGGACATGAAGAAGAGAACAGAAATTTGAATAAACTTTACAAGGATACCCAGCTAACAGCATTTTTCCGACTATGTAAAGAAGATGAATTTGCAAGAACTTTACGATATGATGAGCTACCATACCACTTTTGGTACACAATTCTCGACTTAATTTTCGAATTACAAATTTTTAGGTGGAACAAGAATAGACACGAGTGGCTAAGACGGGTTTATCCTCTTTCAATGGAATATGAGAAAGCAACAATGTTCGTACGGCTGTACACTACATCGCCCAAAAGACGCGAACTTTTCGCGATCAGAGCGCTTCTTCTCTGCCGCGCAGGCCCTACATCTTTTGAAGATCTGCGAACCATTGCTGGGCAAACTTTTGCTACATTCTCTGAGGCTGCAAAAGAGCTTGGTCTGTTAGAAAGTGATGAGTTGTATCGAAAAGCAATGAGTGATGCCAACGTAGAGAAGTCCAATTTGAAGCAATTGATCCATTATTTTGCAATGCTTCTCTTTCATTGCAATCCTTCCGAGCCACAAAAACTCTTCGACGATTTCCTCGATGATATGTACCCTCCGCCCGCTGCAAATGACGAAAATGCCGCACCAATTTCAAAGGAGAGACGAAAGCAGAAAGTTATGTGTACACTTGAATACTTTTTCTGCTGTTTGGGCACAACTAGCAGGTATTTTTATCGATAGGAAAATTCACATGATAAAATTGGGTCCCTTTTCACTTCCTGTTTTTAAAGTACACTAAGATCTTTGCCTTCCATTTAATGGCGTATTTCGAATGTTTGACAGTTCCTCCCCTTCCACTGATGGCAGGGTAGGAACTGTCAAACATCCCAAGTACGCCATCGGTGGAAGGTAAAGAACACTATTACTCCAATATGACACGACAAATTTTTTTTCAGTGACATGGGCTTACATGGATTACCAGCCACATATAACCATGAAACTGTGTCATCTGAAATAGAAGGAGAGGGACTTTTGGACGATTTTTATGGAAGCGCAAACCGAAAGACCTCATTTCGGGATGTAGCCTTGGCGCATTTGGAGAAATTAAATGAAGAACAACGAGCTGCTTTTGAGCACATTGCATCTGCTATTGATTCTGATGACAAGGAGACGAAGCGACTGTTTTTCCTTGAGGGCGCTGGCGGATGTGGTATGTTTATACGCTGCAAGGTTACTATAAATAATGTGTTTAAGGCAAGACATATCTCTACAACACCTTAATTAGATGGTGCTTGGCCGGGAAACCATCCCTTAATTCTGCCGCGCAGGCAGTAAGCTTACTTCATTTATTTTTTCAACATTTTGCCTTTCCAGAAAACATTACACCGAACTTCAGTGGTTGCCTGTGCAACAACCGGTATAGCTGCTTTGCTTTTGATAGGAGGAGGAACGGTCCATCGACAATTTCGAATTGCTAATGAGATTGATAGGAACACTCCATCGCGCATCAAAGCTGAATCACCTGATGCAGAGCGATTACGGAATGCTGAACTGATTATCATTGATGTAAGTTACTATTATATTACATATAGAACTAAATTTTGCTTAATCATCAATAACAAACGTAAAAGAAGATAGCTCCTTTTATTCCACTGATGGCGGAGTAAGAAAGTTTACAGTTCCATGCCAGCCATCGGTGGAAGTGGGAAAAAATACAACATAAATTAATGTATTAAAAATAGTTTAAATTCTTATTTTTTTAATATTATTATTAGTATTACTTTATAGGAAGTCAGCATGATGCACCGCGATGTTTTCAACTATTTGGATCGCTTACTAAGAGATATTTGTTCTTCTGATGCTCCGTTTGGTGGCAAAACCATGCTACTTGGAGGCGACTGGAAGCAATTGACCCCTGTGGTCCCCAGAGGAAATAGACAGGATCAAGTTGAGGCATCGCTCAAATCGGATCCATTGTTCAGCGCCGAATTTACAACCTTGAGGTACTGCATTTTTTTATTGCGATTTTAACCAAGGAGGAAAAAATTTTTTTTAGGCTCAAGAAGAATATGAGAGCGGCCCCGGATCAGAAGAGACTTTGCGATTGGCTGCTTGAGATCGGAAATGATTCTGCCGCGCAGGCTTCTACCGGTCTTCTCAAGATTCCAGACGATTGTTTATGCCATTCTATTGATGATATATTGGAATTCTGTTTCCCAAAAGACGTTTTGGCTGATCCCATGCATTACGCCAAGATCATCTGCGACCGCGCTTTGTTATGCCCACGTAATACGGATGTCGAAGAATTGAACACATTAGCTATGAAGAGAATGCAAGGCGAGGAAATGCAATATTTATCGACAGACTCGCCGCTGGACTGCTCTGATCCCTTGGACTACTTATCAGTGTACCGGGCGGATTTCAATCTGGAAGCAATACACAATGAAACGCCGACGGGATTTCCACCTCACGATCTAACCTTAAAGGTTGGGTTATATCATTAGGGGATTATTAATAGGCCACTACATTCACGTGATATTGATCGGTTCTTACATTATCACCAATGGGTTATTTGGAACGATGCCAGTTCCTTCCCTCCCACCGGTGGCAGAGCAGGAACGGTTATCCTTTCTATAATAGTCATTGACGACTGTACTGGGACTAATATTCCCTCAATGATTTTTTTCACATTTAGAAAGGTGCACCTGTAATGTTAATACGGAATTTGGATGTATCGCAGGGACTATGCAATGGCACGCGCTTACAGGTCGAGAAGATGACACCACACAACTTGTACTGCCGCATTTTGACTGGGCCTAGATCTGACGCGAAGTCCACTGTAATCCTACCGCGAATCATGTTCGAGTATGGAAAGCAACCTGGAGAACGCGGTGTTCGCTTCCAGAGACTTCAATTTCCGGTCCGCCCGTGCTTCGCAATGACAGTAAACAAGGTGCATTAAATTATTAGTTTCACTTATTTTACCACCAGTGGCTATAAAAGAACATTCCATTATCAGTCCTAAGACTACCTTTTAACCTTTTAAACATTCTATTCAGGCACAAGGCCAGACATTAAAACGGATGGGCCTCGTATTATCCTCCCACCAATGCTTCTCGCATGGCCAAGTGTATGTTGCCATGTCGCGGGTCACCGAACTGACGGGAATTCGCGTTTTCTCACCAAATTCAACTCCGCCCGATCACATTCACAATATAGTTTATCATGAGCTTTTAGACGGACAGAAACCCTTATATACCAAACCATCCACAACAGCACCAGTTCCCCCAATCATCCCTTATGATCCGTTACCTGATGAATTTGTTTTTGAAACTTAATTGTACTTTGTATTGTTTCCTTGTAAATGTTTGTGTTTCAAGCTCTTTTGGTTCATTTATTTGTTTCATCAAGTTATTTTAACAGGGAACTTCCCTTTCTATAGACATTGACAGTTACTTCCCTGTCTCACATGGTGCTCAGGGACCTTCCCTTTTTTATTCATTGCCAGTTCCTTCCCTGTCACCTATGGTGCTCAGGGAACTTCCCTTTTTATATTCATTGCCAGTTCCTTCTCTGTCACCCATGGTACTCAGGGAACTTCCCTTTCTATAGACATTGACAGTTCCTTCCCTGTCTCACATGGTGCTCAGGGAACTTCCCTTTTTATATTCATTGCCAGTTCCTACCCTGTCACCAGTGACTCCCAGGGGACGCTCAATAATAATAATTGGTTTATTTTACATAGGTCGTATCTTCCTCTAGGCTCTGTGTCAAAACATGCAATGTTTTCCACAGGGCCCGTAGGGCCCTGGTTCCCCGTATAAGAGGATTCTAGCACTTCTCAGGGCATTTTGTGAATAACTTTTTTCGGAGTGCGGAAAACGTGTGTTTTTATATTTCTGACCCTATCAGGAATTTTGATCGCGCATCTTTTGAGCCCAAAACATTTGGGGGTTGTCAGGTCGGAACAGGTCGAAAAGTCGAAAAAGTGGTCTGAAAATTTTGACCTACCTCCAGTTTTTGGACCAAAACTCAATTTTTTGATTCGAAAACATGCTTAGCTATAAAAAAGAGGATTAAACTAGACATTCAGGGCTATCCAACAAAAAAAAGTTCAGGTCGTTTGGTTTGGTTTGAAGCGAGTTATGGATGACACAAAAAAAATAAAATATGTCACGGGACTCGAACCCACGATGTTTGTGGCTCTGATCTTCCCCACTACCACTGAGCTATAAAAACTACCTTAAATGGACAACCCGGGGTGTCCAAAATCCTACAAAAATCCTACAAAATTTTTTTTCACTTTTTTTCACCCGTCAGTCAAAAAAAATTTTCCACTCCCATTGGTCAAAATAAAACATAGTGGACAACCCGGGTTGTCCATTCTTGCAAAAGTATAGATTTCCTTAAATGGACAACCCGGGTTGTCCATAATCCTACAAAAATCCTACAAAAATTTTTTCCACTTTTTTAACCGGCAGTCAAACTAACAATATATGGACAACCCGGGTAGTCCATTCTTGCAAAAGTATAGATTCCCTTAAATGGACAACCCGGGTTGTCCAAAATCCTACAAAAATCCTACAAAAATTTTTTCCACTTTTTTTTCACCCGTAAGTCAAAAGATTTTTAGGGACCATCATGGACCATCAAAAAATCCACCAATTTTTTTTCGACACGAATCAAAATAACACAAAAAATGGACAACCCGGGTTGTCCATTCCTGCAAAAAAATAGTTTCTCTTAAATGGACAACCCGGGTTGTCTAATATCCTCCAAAAATCCACCAATTTTTTCCACTCTCATGGGTCAAAATAAAATATAATGGACAACCCGGGTTGTCCATTTCTGCCAAAAATATAGTTTCTCTTGAATGGACAACCCGGGTTGTCCATTGCCCATTTCTACCATGGTAGTCCATATATAAAATTGAATTTACGCCAAAAAACCATCATGCCAAAAAATTACAGTATCGAAATTTCATGTTCTCTAACCAGTGCATTTTCTTTCCCTAACACATGTATTACGTAACATTCTTTATTTTGTTTGTTTCTCATAATTAAACTACCATATAAATGGACAACCCGGGTTGTCCATTTCTGCAAAAAAATAGTTTCTCTTAAATGGACAACCCGGGTTGTCTAATATCCTCCAAAAATCCACCAATTTTTTCCACTCTCATGGGTCAAAATAAAATATAATGGACAACCCGGGTTGTCCATTTCTGCCAAAAATATAGTTTCTCTTGAATGGACAACCCGGGTTGTCCATTGCCCATTTCTACCATGGTAGTCCATATATAAAATTGAATTTACGCCAAAAAACCATCATGCCAAAAAATTACAGTATCGAAATTTCATGTTCTCTAACCAGTGCATTTTCTTTCCCTAACACATGTATTACGTAACATTCTTTATTTTGTTTGTTTCTCATAATTAAACTACCATATAAATGGACAACCCGGGTTGTCCATTTCTGCCAAAAATATAGTTTCTCTTGAATGGACAACCCGGGTTGTCCATTGCCCATTTCTACCATGGTAGTCCATATATAAAATTGAATTTACGCCAAAAAACCATCATGCCAAAAAATTACAGTATCGAAATTTCATGTTCTCTAACCAGTGCATTTTCTTTCCCTAACACATGTATTACGTAACATTCTTTATTTTGTTTGTTTCTCATACATATATTTTATCATCTAAGTATCCTACTGTCTGATCAGTTGAGACAATCTTTTTTATACATTTTTAGGTGTTCGTAAACGTTGTGTATAATTTTAAATTTTATTGTCATAATAAAAAAGTTTTTAAAATAGCTTATTGTATTATTTTATAATTCTCTAGATTCGCTCTGATTTTGTTGCTCTTTATAAAATTTTATATTTTAGCAATTTTTATTCTTTACTTTCTAATATAATGCCAAGCAAAGAACAGCGGAAACGTGAACAAAAAAGGGAACGCATGCGTGAACGACGCAATGCAGAGCCGATCGAACCTGCGATTCCAATGACATCGGATGAAAATCAGCGTACACTTCTAAAGAATTTGTTTTCTCTTTTTTCAGTCATCTCTGTTTGTAGCCCCCGCAACGCCAACAACACCGGCGCCAGATCCCAAAAAGACTCGCGTCTCTGATGCGTCGGCGGGGGCCTTCTGTTTCCCCTCAACATCATCTGCTCCATTGGCATGCATCGATAACACACCCACGCCTGCTAGAGGACTGAGAAGCTTGGCTTTGGTTGATGTCACTGATACTACACCACGTAACTTTATTTTGCTTTTTATTAATTTTATTTAAATCTAGGCGGCAGGCCAGCTGTATCGGCTATCCATGCAGGCGATTACATACTAATCTTTATTTTTTTATTGTTAATTGTGCTTTAGATCTACGCTCAAGGTCTTTGAGTACCCGTGGTTTACGTAAGGCTACTACCAATCAGAATCCAGGCGGGGGCAATAATGTTCAAAGCTCCTCGCGACGGTCTTCGAGATTGACTGAGGTTGATTTTTTTGATTTTTAATGGTTTACGGAACTCTTATTTTTTAGCGAGATGCAAACTCTCTAAATAAACTTCTACATGAACTTCCTGAAAAAATGGAACAAGTTAAAGCGGCCTATTTACAAAGACCATGGAAGATTCGGTCTAAATCCAAGTTGTCGCATCCTCGCAGCTCATCAAGTTGCAAAATAATACTCATTGTATATTAGTTTTATACCTTAAAGGCAAACTTCCAAGTTGCGGGGGCATATGTGATTGCATCTCTTATGCTAACTGTCATCAGAATGCCGTTTCTTTCTTGGCGGCGAATGCTTATATGCATGCCCATGATCCCCAGCAGAAGAACACCAAAACACCACCTGCTTTTGTCCCTACATCGCGAGGAATTAAAGGAGGCCGGCCAACCGCTAGATGTCACTTGAACAAGAATTTTAAGTGTGCCTCTAAAACTGCAGGGCACAGAGTAATTATTTGGTTTGTAAATTTTTTAGGTCCATTATTTTACAGATAGATTACTACGATAGCGGCCAATTTGGCGGTGAAAAGGGGAAGGACTTTTGTCCTGATTGTGGTGCGCTATTCTTGCCTGGCGAATCAGAATTGATTAAGCGGGGGCGCCAAACACCATGCTGTGCAAACGGAGCATGCGAAACGGAACAAATGCGTGCCGAACTTAATGAACTGCAGCATCCACCTACCAACCCTGTCGATTACAAGAGGGATTTAGTCGAAACGAATGATGATAGATTGCGGGAGGCGTTTTTGAGCAATACAATGCCGCTTAACAATACGTTTGGTTTTGCGTCAATTTCATCCGAGAAGGCTCCTGAAGACCAGTTAGGGGGCCGGAAAGATGCGTGCAAATACAACGGTACTCTTCTGCCTACGAT
>LDKF01002328.1:0-24222 GCA_001026735.1 Rotylenchulus reniformis | reverse complement strand
AGGGGGAGGCGATGAAACGACACCGGGACCTGAAGAAGTTTTGGATGCACAAATGACCGATCAATTGGCGATTTTGGAATGGAACTAATATTACACATACATCCAATAAAAAATTGTTTAAAATAGTCATTCAATTTCAGACATTTTGCATTAATTGGATTGTAAAATATGAGTTTGGATATTTTAAAAATATTTCCAAAAAAACAAATAATTTCATCATTTTTCCTGTTTTCTACCCAAAATTTTTAATTTACAATTTTATTTTTTGATATTTTTTTGAAAAAATTTTTTCAGTAATGGCACCACCAAAGAAGGCGGCACCAAAAGGCAGCAAAGCCGATGCCGGTGGGGAGGACAGTAACAAGAAGGAGGCCAAGGGAGGCACCGCGGTCAAGGTGGGTCTTTGGAAAAACTGGGCTCTGATTTTTCGATTTTTAAGGGTCTTTGAATTTTTTTTAGCCTAGTTTTCTGCTTTTTTTGAGAGAGGATGAATATTCATTTCTATTGTATTGTATTGTATTTATTTGCCACTAGGGCGACGTTCCAGAAATGCACGAATAAAATAAAACAACAAACAATAATTGTGCCCATGGGATCATGTGCCGGGAGTAAGGCGTGATAAATAAGGACTCAGATCGGCGGATTCAAGGAGCTTAGAAAATTCTTTTGGGGAAGATTTACGAATGTTGGCTGGAAGTCTCGAATACTGACTAGGAACTCTAATGAAAAAAGAATTATGTCGGACTAAATTAGTAACAGCCGGAACAAAAATTTTAAAAGGATCGTTTCTTGTTTTTGATTCTTTGATGTAAAATGAATTTTCATAGACAATTTTTATCTGTCCATGCAATATTTTATGAAAGAGAATGAGATCTGTTCTTAATCTTCGGATTTGAAGAGAATCAAATTTGTATTTTTTGAGAAGTGTAGTGTAATCAGGAGCGTTCCTTCCTGGATTCGATCGATTATATACTATTCGTAAGAAGATTTTCTGAACTCTTTCAAGTAATTCAATATCTTTTTTGAAAAATGGATTGAAAACTGGAGATGCAAATTCTGTCAAAGGAAGTACATAAGTTTTGAAAAGTTGGAGGAGAGTGTTGGGATTATTGGATTTTAAACCTCTTAAAAGTGTGAAGGAAGTTTTCATTGCATTACTGGTTATTTTCTCGATATGACTTTTCCATTTCAGATCAGAAGTAAAATATACTCCTAAGTCGCGGACCGATTGATCATTTGGAATAGTAGAGATTTTGGAATTATAAAGAAAATATTCAGCTTTCATATTATTGCAACCCAGATGCAAAACTTGGCATTTTTCTATGGCAATTTTTAGTTTAGCATAGCATATTCTTCAAGCTTAGTGATAAAGGATTGAAGATTAGAATAGGAATTTTTATCTGAAATTGAGTAGGCTTTGAGATCGTCGGCAAATAATTTCACTGTAACATTTTCAGTTTCACAAAAATTTGGAAGATCAGAAATGTAAAGTATAATCAGAAATGTAAAGTATAAACAGCAACGGTCCGAGCACTGATCCCTGGGGAACACCGCTCAGCACATTTTTTAGTGACGAGAAATTTTTTGAAACTTTAACCCGAAAGGTTCTTTCTAAAAGATAATCTTCAAGCCATTTGTACAAAGTTCCTTCAATTCCAATTTCATGCAATTTATTCAGTAATTTTGAATGGGGTACAGTATCAAAAGCTTTGGAAAAATCAAAATAAATCACATTTTGGGATTTTATTTTGGGATAATATTTTGGGGATTTTCCGCATTTTTCTCTAGGTCCGCCACATTCTCTGCGAGAAGCAGTCCAAAGTACTGGAGGCCATTGAACGGTTGAAGGCTGGCGAGAAGTTCAGCGAGGTGGCCGCCAAGTACAGCGAGGACAAGGCCAGATCCGGGGTGGGTTTTAAATTTTTATAAAAAATTCTCATTTTTAGGGCCCTCAAATTTTTTTTTTGAATTTTCCCGTTTAGGGTGACCTGGGCTGGATGACACGAGGCTCTATGGTGGGCCCGTTCCAGGATGCGGCCTTTGCCCTCGCCAAAAGCACCGTAGACAAGCCGGTCTATACCGACCCTCCAGTCAAAACCAAATTCGGCTACCATGTGATAATGGTGGAAGGAAAAAAATAACGACGGAAATTCTATTTTTTTATTTAAATTTTCAATTATTATAAATTAATTCGGCCATTTTACGGGGAGCTATTTCGTTTATTATTATTCCAAAGAAAACCTGAATTTTTGGATGGAAAAATGTGCAAAATTACAACAAAATTGTGTAAAAAGTCATTTTCATTCATCGGGAATGCCCATCTGTTCGCAAAAAGGAGTTGATCATGTTCAATTTGCGGTTGAGACCCGTTTGCTCAACTCGGCACCCAATCTGTACAAACAGTAGACACCGATGGAGATGGCCGCCGGGATCACGAAGTTGGACCAAGTCTGCGCAAAAGGGAAAAATAATAGACAAAGGGTGTAATAGTAATTTCGGCAAAGTTTTTAGATTTAAAATTTACAGACCTTTTCAAAAATGCTCCTTTTCGTCTAAAACAAGCAATTTTTCAGAAATAAATTAATGCATTATTAAAAGATGCCTGTGATTTGATATGCCGCCGGACTTTTTTTTGAAAATATGTATTCTTATGAAAATTGGGTCAATTTCTTTTCCGATTTTCTCCCCCTTTTGTCCTGAATTTTTTTCGCGATCCCTGATTTTATTTTAATTTATGGAATTATTTATTTCCCTTGGATATGCCACTGCTCAAAGCTGATTGATAGGATAGGCAAAAATCAAAAATATTTATTCGTTTTTTAAACACTTTTTTTAAATTTTGTCCGACATTCGGAAAAAATTGTTGCGCTTTGCTGTTAAGAAATATTTGTTACATCTGCTATTCGGAAATTTCAATATTTTTCGAGAATTTTACCGGACTGGTCAGGATCTCCCACCAGGAGTCCTTTTTGCCCTCGCGTTTCGCCTCTTCCGGCAACACAATCCCGCCAGCTTCGGGCCCATCATCAGCCATGCTCACTTCCCCGATCAGATAGTCCTCGGCCATCGCCTTTGCGTCGGCCGAATGTCCAACATCGTTGAAGCTTAAGAATTAGGTAACAATTGGAGATTCGAAACTAAAATTTCCGATTCTACTACTAGCCCATATACCCCCTAGCCCTAGTATAGGCTAGTTTATAAATTTCCACGATTTTATTTCTAGTTTTTTAAACTAGAGAATTTATTGGTTACCCGACATTTGCGCCCCAATTGATATAACTCGGTTCAAATGCAACCTAGAGAAACGAGTTTGGTATCAAAAGATAGAGACTAAAATTGGCTACAAAATAAGCCTAAGTTCATTCGAATTGCTCCACTATGAAAAAAGTTATAGCAAAAATACTCTAAATTTGGCTAAAACCGTCTATTTTGGCCATAACCTTTTTCACTGTGGACCAATTCGAATGAGCTTGGCTCATTTTGTAGCTAATTTTTTGCTCTATTTCTGATATCAAAACCGTTTCTCTAGATTGGGTTTAAAAGGAAGTTATAACGGATGGGGCGCAAATGTCGCGATAGGAATTTATTCAGTACAGATCTAAAGAACAGGGCCAGCGCTAGAAAAATTTTTAGGAGGGGGGCACAAAAATTTTTGAGGGGACACAAACGAAAATTTTTGAAAATAAGTGCATTTTTCTTAAGAAAATTTTAATTTGTTCTTTAATTTTTCCGAGTTTGGGAGGGCTCGTGACCCCCTTTGCACCTTCCTAGCGCCGGGCCTGCTAAAGAATTAACCCAAAGGCCAAAGGTAAAATTTCCTTAAATAAAAACAATTTCTAAATTACTTTTATCACACGNGGAATTTATTCAGTACAGATCTAAAGAACAGGGCCAGCGCTAGAAAAATTTTTAGGAGGGGGGCACAAAAATTTTTGAGGGGACACAAACGAAAATTTTTGAAAATAAGTGCATTTTTCTTAAGAAAATTTTAATTTGTTCTTTAATTTTTCCGAGTTTGGGAGGGCTCGTGACCCCCTTTGCACCTTCCTAGCGCCGGGCCTGCTAAAGAATTAACCCAAAGGCCAAAGGTAAAATTTCCTTAAATAAAAACAATTTCTAAATTACTTTTATCACACGATTTTAACCAAAATGCCGAGAATAACAATGAAATGCAAAAAAATAAATAAAATTAGAAGATAAGCAGAGATCTAATTCCTAATTTTCTATACAAAATTAGAAAAAAAAACTAGATCTTCTTAAGATTTCAAAGAGGCTATAATTAATTCCTTAAAAAAATATTATTTAACTTACGCCTCTGTGGCGTCCTGACCAGCCCACTGGAGCAACACGTCCTCGCCGCCGGGGTGTTCCAGCATGAACTTGGTCACATCGTACACCTTGTCGTTGAGCACAATCCACAGGGAGCTGTCATCGCAGTGTTGGGCCACCTCGTCCTTCGTGAACTTCATCACCATTTTAAAGGAAAAATGCCAAAAAGACGAAGCTAAATTTTGAAAAAAGCATATTTAAAATTAAGAGAAAAAAATTAATGGGAAATAATCGGCACATCATAGATCATAGAACATACCTACATGGGAAAGGAGGGGGGGGGGGGTCAACCAAAATTTTTACGAAGGTGGTAAAAAATGGCGAAAATTTTGTATTGCAGAAATTTCATTGTTTTGAGGGGTGCCGGTGGCCCTGATAAGGGCCGCCGGAGAAAATTTTGAGAATTTAGACCCTTTTCCAATTTTAAAAATTGGTCAATTTTTTGACTACATACCCTCACCACCTTCGTACGACCAACCCCTCCCCCTTACGAAGGGGGTAGCCTTTTTGGGGTCCCTTACGACGGTGGTAGGGGGAACAAAGTCTAAATCGATCTGCTTATTTGGAAAAAATGCGAAATGAAAGAGAATGGAATGTTTGGAATGTATCAGGTACATACAATAGATTGTAATTCGTTAAATTAATCGTTCTATTCTATATTTTTTGCGAACA
This sequence comes from Rotylenchulus reniformis, assembly GCA_001026735.1. Lineage (NCBI taxonomy): Eukaryota > Metazoa > Nematoda > Chromadorea > Rhabditida > Hoplolaimidae > Rotylenchulus > Rotylenchulus reniformis. Next base: position 19,221 of record LDKF01002328.1, on the reverse strand, counting down.
AAAAAGATGCAAAGAAATTGGGGTTTTTTCTGTAAATTACCGTTTTTTCAAGGGGCGTAACGAGGTGGGGGGGGGGAAGGGAACCCAGCCCCGAATCGCTAACTCAAAAAATTTCACAAAGGTCCCCTTTGTAGATTTCGTTTAATTTTCGGGGCCGAAGCACCCTTTAATAATTAATTTCAGCATCAAATTTCTTGAGAAAAATGCCATTTTTTCTCCCAAAATTTACCCGGGACATCTCCTTTTTCAAAAAATAAAAGGCTACAGGTCAATAGAACCCAGTTCATTAGAACCCAAAAACTTCCCTTCAAACAAAAACTTTTTTTTAAACATTGCTAGGCCAAAACTATAAAAAGCAAAAAGGTTTAGAATCTTAGAACCCCGCTTATGGCCTATTTGGTTTTTCGAATTTCACTGAAAAATTTTGAAATTTTTGAAATTTTCGAAAAAAGTGCAAAAAATCGATAATTTTTCGAAATTTCAAAAGTTTCCAGGGGAAATTCGAAAACCCAAATAGGCCATAAGCGGGGTTCTAAGATTCTAAACCTTTTTGCTTTTTATAGTTTTGGCCTAGCAATGTTTAAAAAAAAGTTTTTGTTTGAAGGGAAGTTTTTGGGTTCTAATGAACTGGGTTCTATTGACCTGACCCCAAATAAAAATAAAATTTTCTGGTACAAAAATTAAAAATTCGAGAAATACACCCTTAAAAACAGATAGCAGTTACGAAAATGCACCCCTAAAAATTGATTTTTTAGTCACATTGGTGGTTTCTCTCGCGCACTGTCTTTTACTCAATTTAAAGTCAAAATTTGTCTATTTATTGACACGAATTAGCATTAGTGTAATATGTAGACAAACAAACGAATAGAGAAAGAGAAGATGCGAGAAAGTGTTACAAGAGAAGAGACTGACTGTAGCATACACTGACTGGGATGGGAGGCGCAAAAAACAAAATCCGGGAACGGGAATACGGGAACCGAAGTTTTGCTTTTTACATAAATAACTACTAGTATAGTAAGTGCTTGTTAATAGAGAACTGAATCTTTTTTTGCTTTAATATTTCTTACTACCATTTTATTATTTAACTTGTAAGTTTCTTAAAGCAACAACAATAATCTAATCATTGATTTTCAGAATTTTTCTCCTTTTTTTATCGAACTTGGCTTCAGGATTTTCCCGCAGGCCTTCTATTTATGATTCATACCATGAAATTTTAAGTTATCGCTCTTAAATTAAAATCTAACGCTTGAGTTTTAATTTTTAAGCAATTTATAACCGCTTTATTTATTATTTGTTTGAACCTTTCGACGTTTTCTTTTTTCTATATCTAACAATCCCCATTTGCACCCGAAAACAAGGATGGTTGTGCAGTTGTGCACCCATGAAAGATGAAACCCAAACCGGTTCTCCTCTACTAGTACATCCTTCCAGATCTTTAGGTTTTTTGATATCGATTAAAGCTAATCACCACTCCATCATCCACCAATCATGGGTCGCATGCACAACCCGGGCAAGGGCATCTCCCGCTCCGCGCTGCCCTACCGCCGATCAGTGCCCACCTGGCAGAAGCTGAGCAGCACCGACGTGGAGGAGTCCATTGTGAAGTTGGCCCGTAAGGGACTGCGCCCGTCCCAGATCGGCGTGATCTTGCGAGACTCGCACGGAGTGGCCCAGGTCCGGCGCATCACAGGCAACAAGATTCTGCGCATCCTCAAGGCCAAGGTTTTTATTTCTAAATTTCGACAAAAAAAATGTAAAAAATTCTGTTGTAAAGTTGAGGTTTTAAAAGCCAGACGACTTTTAGAAAAATCATAATTTAAATTAAAAAAATTCGTTTCTTGGATAAAATCGGATTTTAGCTGGGTCCAAAAGTATTTTTATTATTCAATTTTTTACAAATTAAGAAAAACCTGAATTTTAATATAATCCAACCAATTTTATAAGAAAACTGTCTTTTTTTCGGAAATCGACTTGAGTTTTAAAGTTAGGTTTTAATGATGATTTTTAGGGAATGGCACCCGAGATCCCCGAGGACCTGTACCATCTGATCAAGAAGGCCGTCAGCATTCGCAAGCACCTGGAGCGCTTCCGAAAGGACATTGACTCAAAGTAAGCAAAAATGCAAATTGGTGAAAATCCTAAATATTTCATGCTCAAAGTCAAAGATTTAGCCAATTTAGGGTCGATTTAATGCAATTAAAATGAAAAAATCCTCATAAATTTTTCTTAACCAGCGCTCTATGTTCCCCGACAGGTACCGCCTGATTCTGGTCGAGTCGCGCATCCACCGTCTGGCCCGCTACTACAAGACCAAGCGGGTGCTGGCGCCCACCTGGAAGTACGAGTCGTCCACCGCCTCCGCATTTATCTCTTAAGAAGCGGCGGCCAAGGCGCGTCAATTGGAGGAAATTGTTATATTATTTGTTTTTTAATTAAAAAGCGATGATTTTGATCGGATCGATGCTATTGTTGTTGGTTGATAAATGTGTTATTTGATTTTTGCGGTTATTTTATCATTTATTTTGCTAATTATACGGTGCAACTTTTCCAAATATTTATGCAATTTCCTTAATGTTTTTGCTTTAGTACGGCGGGTAATCACCTAATCACCAAAGGAATCTTTTTTAAATTTTCATACTCCGATTTTGCGAACCATCTAATTGAATTTTAACGGGCAAAAAATGGCTTTTTGTCCGTGGATACCAGCTCGCTCTTTTAAAGGGGTTTTGCTCCCCAGTAAAAACCAGGCAATATCTGCAGAAAATTTTGATTTTTGGGTTTTCAATTTTCGAATTTTCCCTAAATATTTCGAAAAATCATTCTAACAGAGATGGTAATCTTGAATTTTTTCAGGGAATTCAAAAATTACCCTAAATTGGATTAGAGCTGATGCTTTTGAAAAGATTTTTTAAAATTTTTCCAGAGTTTTCATGCGAATTCGATCAAATTTTTAACTTTAAAATTGTAATTCGACGTTTTTCCATTCAGATTTTATTCCACAACTGATCATCCCGCTGATGTTGCTTAGAGGCATTTCCGGAAGCTGCAGCCGGGCACTCGCTCACCAGCCGCGTTCATTGCTCCTCAGACAAAGCGTTCGTTCGGGTTCCGCGGCCGCAGCGCGTGCGCCGGTGCCGGAAGAGTCATCGCCTCCTCCGGAATCGACACCCAAAGAGGCGACCACGGTATTAAAAACACATTTTTAATATTTAGATGCATTTACTAGTACCACCCAATCAGATCAGGGCCGCAATAAATCGAAATTTTTGAGGTTATTGGAGAGGAAAATGGGAATTAAAAAACTGAAAATTTAGAAAAATGAACAATGATATAAAAATTTCCTCGTCAGCGACCACCTCCCTTGAAAAATATTTACCTCCTCTACCTGAAATAGTCGTATTTAATAGGAAATCCGGCTGGTTACATACTCATCTGATAGCCTAGGGGATATTGTAACTAATGCAAAAAACCGCGTCACAATTTTTTAATGATTTTTTTTTATCCTTCGGGCAAAGATGGCCCATTTTAAAAGAAAACTGGCCAAAAAAGTGATTTTCGCCCGAACGTTTAAAAATTCATAAAAAACATGAATGGGTGAACTGTGACGCCTTTTTTAAAATATAAGAAATTTTTTCATCTGCTGAATTTTTTTTTGTGTATATGGTAGATGTATGAATTTTCTAAAAAATTATGAAAAATACAAAATATGAATTTTGGCAACAGGGCATTCCACTGGACGACGGGCCCTCCACCTCTGTGCCGTCACCGGACAGGGAGCGGGAGATCTCGCCACGTGTGCGCGCGTTGGTGGACCAAATAGCGGCCCTTTCTCTGCTGGATGTCGCGGACCTGAACTGGGCGCTGAAGAAGCGGCTGAACATCCCGGACACGCCGGCAATGGGCATGATGCCCATGGGCATGATGGCTGGAATGATGGCACAGGGCGCAGCGGCACAGGGTCAGAAAGTCTAAGAACTTGGTTAGACAACCTAGAACTATAGAAATTTTTCTCTAAAAATCCAAAGTTCTTACCCAATAATTATTTTAAATATTTTACGATTTTTAAAAATTTGCCTTCATATTCCATAATTTTTTAGCTGGCCAAGAACAACCGGCAGAGGAAGCAGAGCCGGCAAAGACTTCTTACGCAGTATTTTGTATTTTCTTTAAATGGGTTTATGGCAATCACCAATTAAATCAATAAATGTCGCTCGTTGGGGTAGGGGCTGACAAAAAATTAGACCGCCAAAGAATTTTGCGATTTTATGGAGCATTTTGATTTCCCGATGGAGGCCACCGAAGAAGATTTTGCAATTTTAGTTTTTTTAAAATTTTTTTTTCACTTTTTACTTTCTTTTTTCGCTTTCTCCGACATAAATGATTTTAATACTTTTTTCGCATCCAAATCCCATTATGCAGGTCAAGCTGACCGCCTTCGACGCGGCACGCAAGATTGAGCTGATCAAGCAGGTGCGAGACATAATCCCCGGGATGAACCTGGTGCAGGCCAAGAAGTTTGTGGAGTCGGCCCCGGTGGAGGTGCGCGGTGACATGGGCAAGACTGAGGCGGACGAGCTGAAGGCACGACTGGACAAGGCGGGTGGCACCTGTGAAGTGGTCTGATCAGATGCTTTTAATCGCTTAATCCGATCAAAAATCGATTTGATCCAATCAATAGATCGGTCCAAACCCGTAGGTTGAAGGCATAAAAAATATAGGAAGGAATTGACCTCTCTACCATCGTTTTGTAAAGTCCCCCCCCCCTCCCCAAAAAAAACCCACTTCCCTTTGTATTCGCAAGATGGGGGTCGGTCGGTAGGAAAATTTTTTGGAATTTTCAAAAAATTTCCATCAGAAGGAACCCCTTTATCCTCCCTCATTTTTTATATGATTTGAGGCTTTAAACATTATTTAGAGATTATTTACCGCTATTTTTCCCCTTTAAACCGGTCTGGATCGATCGGTGATTGGATCGACGATCGATGTGTGCTCATTGATTTTGTTTCCTCGTCCTTTTTGTTTTAGACAATCATCAATTTTACAAAAATTTGCTCATAATAATTTATTTTGTTGGGAAATGAATTTTCCAACGAATATTTTTGTTACTATAAATGCAATTTTTGATACAAATTTTAGTAAATTTTCGCAAAAATCCGATTCGAACGTGAGAACAATGGCACGTGGCCACCAGAAAGCGCTGTCTCAGCAAAAGAACCAGGAGAAGCAGAAGCAGATGAAGAAGCAGCAGGGCAGTGACCAGAAAGCGGCGGCCGCCAAGGCGCTCAACTTCAAGTGCACCGTCTGCATGGTGAGCGGGGTTGTGAGCTTGTGAGAGGCCAAATGGGTGGCCATATCATTCTTAATGTTTTTTTTTAATATTTTCGGGTAGATTTCATAAAATTGAACGGAATTGGGAGGAAATTTCGTGATTTACTATTAATTAATGAGGGGTTGAGTTGATAATTGAACTAGTTTAAGGGAGAAAAATCAGTTGATAATTGATAAAAATGATATTTATGATTGGGATTTTTGTAGGCAACACTTAATTTTTTATTATTTTTTTCAGGCTCTGATGCCCGACCCGAAGTAAGAACATTCGAATATTTAGCGATAAATTCCTACACAATTTCTTTATGGCCACAGAACATACAAGCAGCACTTCGAGTCCAAGCATCCCAAGGTGGAGAGACCAGGATTTTTATTTAATAAATTTTAATCGGAATTTTTATTATTTTTTTTCAAATTTCAATCATTTTTTTGCCTTCAGAACCAGCTTCCGCCGGAGTTGGTCGATGTGCAGGCATGACAATTGGATGGATGAAGCATGTTGTGATGGGGGAAATGAAATGCATAAAATGGACAATTTTGGTTGGTGACGGTGGGCGATGAACCACACCACTCCTTCTGTGTATAACCTATAATCTGCTTTCTTCTTTGCCTATTCGAATTCGAAATCCCGGAATTCCATCAAAATTTGTTTGTTTTTCCATTTATACAAAATAACAAGCACCTGTGAAAAATCTGTTATGTTCCAGAATAAACGAAATATTAATTTGCATTTTACACTCCAAAATAGCTGGAAAAAATCATTAATCGCTTGAAAAATCAGTAAAGGTTGAAAATAAATTTTTACTCAATTTTTCTTCGAAATTTAAACACAGACTTAACTAGGAAAAAATTTTTTGGGGTGGGGCAAGTTGGATGGGCGAGGGGTCGCTGGCGAGAAAAAAACACCGAGATTTCACAGGTTTCACAAGTCAGATCCTTTATTGCAATTTTTTTCGATGATCCCCTCCTGTAACTCCCTATTCAGACTACTACTGATTCTCCATTTTTTTTAATTTTACGACAATCATGGATAGTCGCATGGATAGCCCAAAATTGATAACGATAAGGCGAATGGCTGATGTCTTAGCCCCCGGGGGAGTACTGTCGATCGGTGTGTGCATTTGGCAGTCCCGATCACACACTAAACTAAAGTCGGATGATTTGGACTGATAAAATGATAAACAGCTGAGATAAGGATGATGAGAGGATGTCAGTCTCCTGCCGCCGATGATTCCATGTTCCCTACAACCAAAAAATCTTAATGTTGGTGTTTGATTCATACGAATTTGTGATCAATGTTTTTGAACATTTTTTGGTCAAATATTTCAAAAAAAAAATAATATTCAAAATCGAATGGAAATTAGCTACAAATTAACTATACAGATCAGTCTAAAATAATGTTACTCTTTTTTGGAAAAAAATTCTATTTTTAAGGGGAAAATGGGAAAAATTTCTAAAAAAAGAATTTTCTTTTTTTAGGAAAAAAAGATTTTCCAATTTTTTTAGGAGGTCGGTGAAAAAAATATTTTGCAAGAAGTAGGTCAGTGAAATTTCTCCATGAAACTTTAAGCAAAATGATCAATTTTTTGGGGAAAAATTTTCAAAAATTTTCCCAGTGGCCTCTACGGGCTACCGACACCCTCAGAAATTTACCTGTCAAAGACCTGCTGGATATGGATATTCCCGTATTCCCAACCAGGCACCCTGCCTAAATGATCTTTGATCCAATTATTTTTTTAATTTTTGATCCCTAAAAACTTGCATTTTCGGTCCATTTGGCCCTCCCCCTTGAAAAATGGCCAAATTTTCCCTGGTTTTGCTGTGCCTTTGCGCCGTCTTGGCCCTCTCCTATGTTACATTGGCCAATCGGCGTCATTTTTCTCGCCAACGGGCCGTGTCCTCCTCATCCTCCTCCTCCGAACAGTCCGAGGAGGGTAAAAATTTTTTTTTGAAATTTTTAAAGGATTTTTTTTCAATTTTCAAGACTTAACGCTCAACTTCGCTCGACCGTCGCCCCAAACGGAACAGCTCAGCGGCCGAGCATTGGTCAATTTTGTGAACCGGGTACAGTCCGTGTGGAAGGTAAAATGGCGGGGGAAATTCGGAATTTTCAGGGGAAATTTATAATTTCAAACGAAAATTCAGAGTTTGATTTTTCAATTTCAAGTGCAAACTCCGCGCAAAATGATTTTTTAATAATATTAATATTTTTCTAAACAATTATGGGCACCTGGATTGGTGTTTTTTTTAAATTTTTTATGAGAAAATTCTTTTTTTCTTCTTGATTGGTGAAATTTATTTTTCTCAAAAATTTAAAAAATCCTTAATGCTTTATTATATTATGTATGTTTTGCAAATTTTAATTGCTTTTACATATAGGCCGAGCTGAACCAGAAGTTCGCGTCGTACGACGAGGGTGTCAAATGGCGCCTGATGGGGGTCAACCATGTTCGGTGAGCTTATTCGGGCCCCTTCTATTAGAGAGCATACGGTATTTAGGGTTTTAATTAAAGAGCAAACCCGGACCAGAGTCATAGGCCCGGCTCATATAAGAGGCTTCCCAGCTCAGGGCTCCGTGGTTTACTCAAAATCAGGGTCCTGGTTTTCTGAACGTATCATTTTTTTTAAATTTGATTATGTCCGAAATTTTGGTGTTTACTGCCCAAAATTCGATTTTTAAACATTTTCATCATCTGATTTTTACTAACACCAAGCCTTGATTTCTCTCGCCCCTTGGGAATTTAAACTTCTTTTGAACCATAATATGGATGTTTGACCCTCCAGTCATTTATAAATTCAATTTCGGGTTCTAACCTTTTCAGGCCCAAATTTTGGGCCGGATTTTTCTGGCCTAATTTGTTGTTATGGCTACCCGACATTTGGGATTTTGTAATAAATCGATTCAACCGAAATTTAAAGAAACCATTTTGTGGCCAAAAAATAGAGAATCCATTCGAATTGGCCCACTACAAAAAATGTTATGGCAAAAAAGAATTTTGGCCAATTTCAAAGTATTTTGGCCATAATTTTTTTCCGAATTTTTTTTTGCTTTATTTTCTGACAATAAAAACGGATTTTCTAGGTTCTGTTTGAGCTAAGTAATAATTATTGGTCCCCAAATGTCGCTATGGATTCGTTCGAACACTTTACTCTTCTTCTTCTTCTTCTTCTTCTTCTTCAGCCATTCCGTGAAGGCCAAGCAGCACCTGGGCAAGACCCGGTTCCTGCTGGGCGTCGACCTGCCCGACCAGTTCGACGCCCGCCAGAATTGGCCCGCCTGCGGCTCCATCGGCCTCATCCGGGACCAGTCCAGCTGCGGCTCCTGCTGGGCCTTCGGCGCCGTGGAGGCCATGTCCGACCGAATTTGCATCGCGTCCGAAGGCAAAATTCAGGTCCAGCAGGACCAGAATTTTGTTATTGATTAAAAATGTTTTCCCGAGAAAATTTTTGAACTCTCAAAAACTGGATGAAAACATCCCTTAAGAATATTGAAAAAATCGGTTATCATCTTTGAATTAAAAAAATCATTTTTTTTTTTGGAATTTTTCAATTTACCCAAAAATATTTAGCGTTTGGTCTTTTAAAAAATGTAGCTCAAAATTTTGAGAAAACCAGTACCATTGATGTACCGACATAAAGTACCAAAACTACGTAGAAAAATATGTAGTACGGTACTGTTTTAACATGGATAGGCGAAAAACCAGTTGCTAGTATAAAGTAGTACGAATAAAATATGTACCGTACTACTCTTTGAACTCTATAAAAAACCCTTCAGGTTAGCATCTCCGCTGACGACCTTCTCAGCTGCTGCCACAGTTGCGGATTCGGGTAAGGATTTCTTGAAACTTGTAAATAATGAAAAATGCTGCAAACTTAAACCTTCTCTATAATTTGAAGTGATTCCAACCAAAACCCCTTTAAAGCCACCGTAAAACCTGTATTAGTATAATGTTGTAACTAACCCCCCCCCCCCCNGGGGGGGGGGGGGGGGGGGGGTTATATTTTTCAACCCCCCTCCACAGGGTGGGGGTCTATTACAGGGGGTTCAATTGCCGGGGGTTATATACAGGTTTTACGGTATGTCTTATTTTTTGGCCATTGATTTTCTGGATGTTCGCTTAAAAAAATTTTTTCCTTACTCTATATACCTGGGTTCAGGTTCTTTCAATTTTTTGAAAGAATTTTAACCTATATTTTCTGATTTTTTTTCACAACTTTTCTGAAAATTTTTTTTTGGGATTTTCAGTTGCGACGGGGGCGAGCCGTTGGCCGCCTGGAAGTACTGGGTCAAGCAGGGCATCGTCACCGGCTCCAACTACACACTGAACCAGGGCTGCCGCCCCTACCCCTTCCCGCCCTGCGAACACCACAGCAACAAAACCCACTACCAGCCATGCAAGCACGACCTGTACCCGGTGGGAAAATCGAAAAAATGAGAGAAACATTTGGATTTTCCAAATGAAAAACTCCAAACTTTGGTTAAATTTATAAAAATCTGAAATTTTCAGAGTTGACAATAAATTTCATCATATGATATCGCAAGAGAATAGGAGTGGCGACTTTAGGGGGGAAGGACGAAGGGGGCTTACCTTCAAGAAAAATTGAATAATTTTCTCAAGGAAAATGGCTCAAAATTCTCAAAATTTTCTCCGGAGATCCCTATCGAGGCAACCTCTAAAAATTTTCTGGCCATGGGTACTCTTCTTCTAATAAGTCGAAATCCTACCATAGAACAATCTTCTTGTCACAAGAGGTTGAAAATTCAGTTTTACCTTTTTTTGATATCAAAGAGGAGTTATTTGAAGAAAAACTTGAATCATCTTGGCCAATTTCGACAAAACCCTAATCTGGAGCAGTCTATACATAAAAAGGGGAGAGGTCAGCCCATAAATTGCAAAGGGGTCTAAAAATCGCAAAAAACAAAAAATGGCAAAATTTCTTCAGATCCATAAAAAAGAAAGGTCCCCTTTACTGGACCCCATGTTGCGAGCGATAGTAGGGAGTGGACTCCCCTTATTTTTTTCTATGTTGCAGACTCCAAAATGTGAGCGCACATGCGTGGATGGTTATTCGACTCATCGCCAATACAACCAGGACAAATTTTACGGTGCCCTGAATTTTTCGGAATTTTTTCAGAAATTTTTTCAGGCAAAAGTGCCTACGCCATTGACGAGTCGGTGAAGGCCATCCAGTTGGAGCTGTACACGCATGGGCCGGTGGAGGTGGCTTTTGAGGTCTACGAGGACTTCCTCAACTACAAGGGCGGCGTCTACTACGTGGGTTTTCGATCCAAAAATTTATTTTAAAAATTGATTTTATTGATTTATTTTAAATAAAAAATTTTTGAGCCATTTTTCCTTGTGAAAATGCATAAATTTTTCCGGTGAAATGCTGAGAAAATAAAGAAAATTTTTTGGGAGAATGTTTTTTGAATTTTGCTGTTTTTAAAAATTTTTCCAGAGTAAACTCAAAAAATTTTTTATTATTGGATTTCTATGGCGATGAGTTATTTGTCCTGAAAGTGCCAAAAAACGCATTTGCTCCGAAAATGCCAAAGTGGAACATTAGACAGGAAATAATTCCAAAGCGCAAATATATACAGGAAATTATGCTCTATTTTTTTTGGTATAAAAATTCATCGAATTTCCCTGAAAAAGTTGGAAATCCCTGCTGTTTTTGGTTGAAAATTCAAAATTTATTTCATAAAAGATAAGGCCACGTTTTGGCACTTTCGGGACAAATGGCATAACACCCACAGGGTCCACATTATTCAGCCCAAAAGTGTCTCCAAAAACCGATATCCGAATCCGAAATTTCGGATTCGGAATGTTTATAATTTTTAAATTTTAATTTTGAATTTTTGTTTAAAATAAATTTCATATTTTTCCATTCATAGCACGTTGGGGGCAAGCTGGGCGGAGGCCATGCCGTGAAGCTGCTCGGCTGGGGCACAACTGACAGCGGGGTGCCCTACTGGCTGGTGGCCAACTCATGGGTAAGAAAAAAACTTTAGGTTTTTTGTAAAAATCCTGAATTTTTTCCAGAACACGGACTGGGGCGAGGACGGCTTCTTCCGCATCTTGCGTGGAAAGGACGAGTGCGGCATCGAGAGCGGCGCCGTCGGAGGAGTGCCGGACCTTGGGCGTAAGCGGAATTTTTCGAATATTTGAAGCAAAATCCTGCAAAATTCGACTATATTGATAATTCCATACTTTATACAATACAATTTTGCTTTAGGATTTCCTGAATTTTCTAAACTTTCAAAAATTTGAGAGATGGCCTAGGTCAAAAATGGCCAAATCGGTTTTTTGGTTTAAAAACCGGGTTTTTGATAGGAAATTGGGCTGTTTATACCCCGTCTGATAACTCATTAGGAAGCACGGCATCGAATGCAAAAAATCGCAACTAAATTCTTCCATTTAATTTTATTAAAAATATTTTTTCAAATTTTCGTGGCAAAATTGCTAATTATTAGTAAATTGGGCAAAAAAGCGATTTTTGAAGGGGAATTGAACTCATAATTTATTTTTTCTTACCTAAATTATTCTTTTCCTAGGTTCTCCTCCAAGCGACGAAGGTGCATGGAATTTGGACAACGATATGGCGGAGGATGATGCTGATGATGAACAGCCACCGCATCATCCGCACCGCCATCATCGACAACAGCAACAGATCGTTGAGACGGAGGAAGATGAGGAACAATGATGATCGATGCGCAAGAAAATGAGGCATTTTTGGTGATAGTTCGACGAGACGAAAAATGAAAATAAAATATAATTTTCCAAATTTTTCTCTCTCATTTGTATGGGATAAAAAAGTACACATTTTGGACTAGGGACACTTGTAGAGGACAATGGATAAGCTAAGGGTTAGGCGTTTACTGTTTGAATTAGCGCGCATCATATTGCCAAAGATACTGTAATGCGCGCCAATTCAAATGACCGAAACAAACGAACAACGGCGTGCTAGGGCTTAAAAAATCACTAAAAGGAAAAGTGAAACTCAAAATTTGTCGAAGCTTGCAATGCCAAAGCCATAAAATGAAATTTGAAAATTTACAGCTTTTCAAAAAATCCGAGTTTTTTTTTTCCGAAAATTCCTTAAAATATTCAAGGAATTCAAAAAATTAAAAAAAAACCCAGAGAAAATGGAAGCCCAATGATTGGAGCTGAAGTAGCAACCCATGGCTGATCAGCGTTCTCTGATTGATCACCTTCTGCTATGATCAGCCATTCCCGATAGGGGGTCCGAATCATTCCGGGTCCGAAGTCTGATCACAATTCTCAAATCACTCCTTGCCCTTATCAGATCTCCATCATTCCCAAACAAAATTTTCCAATCCCGTGATGGCTATCGCCAATTATCAGTCAGGCTTGATCACGAAACTTCCTAGTCTTCTATTTCATCTGATCACTAGCATCTTGATCAGACCTAGGCCCAAGTTTAATATGAAATCGAAATTTTAAAATTATTTTATTTTTTATAAATTATCAATGGCAATCAAATAAGTATGCGTAATCTTCAGCTGAAAGGCCTTCAATGGGATCAAAATGGACGATTTTCATGGGTACACATTGTTCAGAAGTCCGTTTCGAGCAGTCCCTGCTGCGGCGGTTCTTGATTTCCAATTTTCGCCGAATCATCTGTAATTTGAAAATGCCAGGGCATAAAATTTTGGAAAATTCAAAAAAAAAATCAAGGCGCAATTATAGTTGGGTCTAATTTCTGACTCTATACAATGACATATTAATTTTTCGACAAAATTTTTATGCCGAAAGCCGGAATCTTTTAAGATGTTCGACTCGAGGTAAGCGGGAAAAAATTGGGAAAGCTTGATTTTTGGAAATTTTGTGAAAATAGGCCTAGTTTTTTGAAACTAAAAAATTCGATTTATTAGTGAAGACGATTTTTTTACCCTTTTGAGATTCTGCAACCCCTGCTGGGGTAATTGCTGCAACTCCCTCAGTCGCCACAATCGCTGGAGTAGTCGCCACAACCGCTTCAGTCGCCACAACACCCTCAGTCGCTGCGACTTGTTGCTCGCCACTTGTCGCTTTGGCGTCCTTATCCTCTCCTCCGCCATTGCTTTTCAGTCCGCCCAACTCCACCGGTTGCGTCTGTCGCCGTTTGGCACCCCGACGGTCGCCGGCGACTGAGGCGGTGGCGGCGAGTGTGCCCGCTCGGTCGCTGCTCGCCGACCGCTTCCGCAAATAGTACTCCAACACGTTGCCAGAGTCAGGTGTTGTGGGCGAGATGGAGTGGTCTTGGGACGAGTAGGAATCCTGGGAGGGCAGACGCCTCCGTTGCACCTGCAAAATAGGCGCGTTCGGTGTAGCTTAGTGGATCTTTAGCTTGGATTCAAGAGGCAACGGTTCGAATCCACTCACGTGAAAACTATTTTTTAAATTTTCATCTTTTTGAATGAAAGGAAAATATTGAAAAAATATATTTAAAAATTCTCATTTGAAATTTTAAAAGGCATTTAATTTTACGAAAATTTTCGCAAAAATTAGCGCCAATCTTTGGGCTCAAAATTCTCCGGTTCCAATCCATTTACGTGAGATTATTATTTTTTGAATTTTTAATTTGATTAAAAAGGAAAGCAAAACTGGAAAAGTCTTAAAATATATATTAAAATTTTTTGGAATTTTTCTTGAGGCAGTTATTTTATAAAATTTTTGAAAAAATTGGCGCCATTTATAGGTTCAAAGGGATCCGGTTCAAATCCACTTGCGTAATTTTTTTTTCGAATTTTCAATCAACAAAAGAAAAATAAAGCTTTGAAATTATTGTTTTTGTTGGATTTTTCTACAAAAATTTTCACAAAAAACTGGCGAAATTTTGGATTTAAAAAAGCTCCGGTTCAAATCCGGTTGCCTGAAAATACATTTTTAAATTTTGGCCTCCTATCTCGCCGGTCAAAATCCCCTCACCCACCAGCTCGATGGACTTGTGCCTGCCAGTGTCGCCGACAACAACTCGCTTCTTCCCGCCGCTGCCCACACTCGCCGCTTCCGTGCTGTGGTCGCCGGTTGCTCCGTTGTCGCCGCCCCCTTTGGTCGCCGTCGTCAGATTCCGCACGGTCAGCCGATACGGTACTTTGTCCCCGTTGAACAGATGTACTGTACGCACATCCGGGCACTCCTCGCTCTCGATGGCAATGGCCGTCGGCGGGGGACGAGACTGCTGAAAAGGGTGAAAAATTAGTCGCAGACTAGGGGATTCGAACCTGAGCCCGTTAATTTAGAGTTCAAAGCCCCCCCCCCCAATTTTTTTTTTGAAAATTTAATGCCTGTTAAATCCAATGGCAAGCGGAAAGCTTGGGACGGTAAATTGGGGAGATTTAGTAAACCTTTTTTTTTAAATAAATTAGTGCACCAAAAATTATTCCTGATTTTTGATAAAAATTTTTCCTAGGTTTCCTTGAAATTTTGGGAATTTTAGAAAGGTAAGAGGAATTTCAAAACAGTTTCTTCGGTCTTTTGAAATTTTGGTCTAACATGTAAAATTTCCAGAACATCTCCATATCTCCAAGTTAGCGAGACACTAAATTGTTGTTTCCAAATTTTCTGGAATAAACGAATAAAGCAATGAAACTTTATAAGATCGGTTTCTTCGGGTCAGGATTCGAAGCTAGATCCTGGATAGCATAATAAATGTAAGAAAAAAGCCATTATGCTTCAAAAAAATTGTTTAACATTCGGGGAATCGAACCCAGATACCGGTGTGAAATCCACTAAGCCATCCAAGTCTCACTTGTTGGCTGGCGCCGGTGGGAAAGGTGCCTTTGCTCGCGGTGGATGGACTACTCGGCGACTCCAGCTCGTCCAACACCTCATTCATGGCCCGCACATCCTTCAAAATGCTCTCCAGCGGGTCCAATAAGGGCTGAAATTTTGAAAAATAATTTTTTATTTTTATTAATCCTGAGTTTGAGGTCCAGCTCATTCCTCGAAAAATAATATAAAATTCCTAAGTAAGTAAAAAAGTTTTGGTCCTTGAATTGGAGTTTATAGTTTATACCTAAATTTATTATAAATAAAAAGGATGATAAACCTTAAAAATATTTAAAAAATGGAGCTAAAAATTTTTGCAGTTTTTTTAAAAATATTGTAGCAGTTTTTGGATTTCAGCTGATTTAAGGTCGAGGACCCATTTGCTAAAAAAAGCTTTAAAAAACTCGAAAAATAAAACACCAAGGGCCCGCACTTGGAGATCCGACATTTGAGTAATTACATTGAATACTTACATTTTTATAAGGGTATCAATTTTGGTCCTCAAGTTTCCGCAAACGAAAAATGGAAAAAAATTTTTTCGGAAAAATTTGCTCCAGGAAGTGAATTTTGGCAAAAACATGTTCGGCAAATGTTTGGTCAATGATATCCATGTTTGGCAATCAAATCGGCAAAACGCCAACAAATTTGGCCAAACATCCACCTGTGATGCCTGAAGTAAGCGGATGTGGTAGGAAGTGGGATAAAGGACCTGGAAGGATCGCTGAAAAGTGCATCCGTAGCTCAGTGGGTTAGAGCATCCCACGGTAAGGGAGGGTCGCGGGTTCAAGTCCCGCCGGAACTTTTTTATGTCCTACACACCTCTTCCTGCTGTTGTGCCTTTGGTGGCTGATGGATGTCCAGGCTGGCCAGATCCGGCTTCGGCGGCACTTTTGGTCTTTGGCCACTCTGCTGCTGAAGGATGCCAATGCCGGCGGTGGTGATCACCAGGTCCTCACGGCGAACAACTCGGCCTGCCACGGGTCCTAGAAAATTTTCTTCAAAAAATAAAAAGTTGTTTTCGAGCAGGTGAACTGGGCACCGGCCTGCTTGGTGCGCCAGGACTTACAAATTTGTTCATGTCAAAACATATTTACTCTAAAATGAGCCTAAGCCCAATCGGATTGGCCCATTGTGAACAAAATATGGCCAAAAGACACTTCTTTTGGCCGAAATTAAAAAATTGATATTGTGACCATAATTTTTTTCACAACGAACCAACCCGAATTATTTTCTATCGAATGGCACCAAATTTGTTTCTCGAAGTTAAGTTTTAAAGGAGTTATAAATTCCGGCATTAAGTGGAGCTCTACTATTTTTCCACGTCATACGGATTCAGATCCTTCTATAAAAATATTCAATTTCCCTATGGACCTGAACCAGTCACTTGCTGCTGTTGTATGCTATCCGCTTGTCCCTCCCTGCTGTTGTTGTTGTTCATCTTCTGCGCGTCCTGCACCTGCTTGGCCCTGTTGTCAATGTCCGGCGTTTGGATCACCAACGGACGTCTCTGTGCTTGAGAGATGATCGTCGATTGGGTTGAAGTCGACGAGGTTGAGGGCCTTTTACCGCCGGAGATGAGCCGATCTGTGGAAAATTTGAAATTTTAGTGCGAATTCGGATATCGCCGGTTCAATCCCACCAAGTCTCAAGGGAATTTTTGGAAATTTTAGTGCGAATCCGGATATCGCCGGTTCAATTCCGGTTGGCGTGAAGGGAATTTTTGGGATTTTTAAGTGCAATTTTGAGGTTGTCGGTTCAATTCCGCGTGACGTCGGAGGATATCGCTGGTTCAATTCCACGGACTTTGGAAGATCTTTGGTTCAATTTCGCATGACATCACAGGAGATTGCTAATTCAATTCCGCATGACGTTGAAGAATACCGCCGTTTCAATTCCTTATCACATCAGAGGATATAGCCGGTTCAATTCCGCTTGACATCGTGGGGATTTTTGGAATTTTTAGGCAAATTCTGACATTGCCGGTTCAATTCCGGTTGGTTGTTGAGGGATTTTTTTTTGGGATTTTTAGTGAAAATTTTGGGCTGCGGTTTCAATTCCGCTTAGAGTTGAGGGAATTTTTGGAATTTTTTGTGTAAATTTTGTGTCGTCTGCAGGGCTGGGCACGGGCCTGCTCCAGGGCGGTCCGGCCCGGACCTCAACAAAAAAAGCCCGGCCAGGCCCGGCCCGTCGACTACCAGGCCCGGCCCGGGCCGGCCCGGGGAAAAATTTTTTACCCAAATTTTTCCAAAAATTTTTAAAATTTTTCCAAAAAAATTTGGTAGAATTTTTTACCATTTTTGAAAATCAAATTTTTTATACAAAAAACCAATAAAAATAACAAGAATTACGAATTCGAATAATATATTTTGTCCATTCTAACATCATTGAAAAAAATTTTAATCACCGAACAATTTTTCAAAAATTTTTAACTGAATTTTAATTTTATGATTTTTCATGTGCTTTTCATTTTTAATAATAAAGATAGATAATGCTTCCCCCCAATTTTGCCAATAAAACTTTCCACAAAAAACCCTTATTTAGTTTGAGTTTCTATAAAAAATGAAAAAATCATCTCCTATGAGTGTTCGATAAAATGAAAAATTTTCATTTTTTTTATTTTGAATTAAATTTTAAAATTAATTTATTAATAAAAAATTTTAAAATTTTTTTTAAATTTCATTTCATCTTTAATTAAAAATTTCAACATTTTGGGGGTGCGGCCAAAAAAATTTTCCCCTACCGGGCCTGTCCGGGCCGGCCCGGACGAAATCAGGCCCGGCCCGGCCCGGGCCCGGAGACACCTAGGCCCGGCCCGCCTCCGGGCCGGCCCGTGCACAGCCCTGGTCGTCTGTTCAATTCTACCTGCTGACATCGAGGGTATTTTAGTACAAAAATTGGGGTCGCTGGTTCAATTCCGCTTGGCATCGGGGGAATTTTTGATTCCGCTTGATGTGCAAATTTGTGGACCGCGGGTTCAATTCCGCTCGGTGTCGGGATAATTGTTTTGCCATTTTCTCACCTTTCTCCAACGATGCCGGCGACGGGATCAGCACGGGTCGGATGATCGTTGTCTTTGCGGTCGTGGTCATTTGTCGGGACGGAGGCGGCCCGTCGATGGCCACCGGGATTTCGTTGCGCAAGTTGGCGGGCAAAAAGCCTAAAGTCATACTTAGGAGGTCCTTGGAAATCAAAAATATTTTTTTGCTGCTAAAAACTATTAAATTTGGTATTTAGGCATTTGAAGTCCTAAATGTTCGAAAAATTCAGAAATTTCTCTAACAAGTTAAAAATTTCCCAAGAGTATTGGGTTGTTGCATAAGTATTTTCCGAAAGAAAAAATAAAATAAATTTGAAAAAAAAAACTAAGGACGGGTAAAAAGTTTTCTAGAAATCGAATCTCGGCCCCCAAAAACGAATCTCAACCTTAGGATATTTTTTGATTGAAAAAAATTTTCGGAAAATATTTTTTTGCGAAAACTTGGGGACATAAACTGCACAATTACTGGCCATAAAATTGTACAAATTCAGAATTTAAAGTCATAAGATTTTTCCCTACTTTGTTGCATAAAATATTCAAATTTTTGTGTTTTTCGACGCTTTACACGAAAAATTCCGGGTTTTCCGCTGTGAAAATCCCGAATTTTTACCGCTTTGTGTGGTTGGGACACATCGGATTCGGCCACCTCCGACAACCGCATTGTTGTTGCTCCTCGAAAACAGGGACGAGGTGGAGGCACCGGTGGATGGACAGCCGCCGGGCGGAGCGGTGGCCGCCAGGGAGTAGTCGGAGCAGGCGGCGGAGGAGGAGGTCTGAAAAATTAGAAATTCTAACCTAAATTTTCCGAAATTTTAAGACTTTTTAAGAACCCGCACCAATAGTGCTAAAACTGGAATTTCTCCCCAAAAAGTGCTGCCAAAATTGGCCAATCTTTTTTGGTCCCAAATTGCGTTTTTAAAACATGTTAGGCCATAAATGCAAGCAGAAATTTGGTCGATTTTATGGCTATATTATTTTGAAAATTTTTTGAAAATATCGCTTCCAAAATTCCGAATTTTACCAAGCCATTCAGGGAAAGGCCACAAAACCAGCCAACAATTTTCTACACATATAAGTAGG